>JAQFZM010001586.1:0-17459 GCA_034695785.1 Galumna obvia | reverse complement strand
AATAATGTTAGATTAGAAAATTATTTTTTGATTTGCTTTAAACTGTAAAATAAACCAACAAATTTGTATAAATACTTGTCCAATAATAATTTTTTCAAATTGGACCCCAGGCGATAGTTCTATTTTATATTAAGAGAATTTTAAAAGAATACCTTTACAAATTGATCAAAAGGAAGAAAATAATTTAGAGTAAACAACGAATTAAAATGATTATAATAATTGTAATTATTGGATATTAAAAACATTTTAAAAGTTAAAATTTTTATATTAATTCGTTTAGTTTTCCAATATATAAAAACTGTAACTTAATAATAAAAATCTAATAAATATTTTTAATAAAATTTAATAAAATAATTTGCTCGAGTAAAAGTGGAAATTAATAAAATATTTTCTTTTAAAATTGCAGAAATAATTATTTTTTCATATAAATAAGAAAAATATAAATTAGATTAAATTTAATTTTTAAAAATATTGAGTTATAAAAATAATTATATTTTCTATAGATATTATTATTATATGAATTATAACTTTCATGAAAATACCATGAACAATAATTATTTTAATAATATATCTTCTAAGTTACCTTTTCAACTCACTAAATTATTTTTGTGCATGTTCATTTTTTTAGATTGAGATTATTGTGGACTAATACAGTTATTATAAATTAATGAGTTATCAAAGTACTGATAGTTCGACAAATAGTGACCTTTTATTTAATATGAAACGAATGAAAGAACTGTGCTTTTAATGAACTGTTCAATGATTGTGAGTTGTCTAATATGTGGAACAGAATTTGTTGTTCTCTTCTGAGAGTTTGGGCACTAAATTAATAATAAATCCATTTGGAAATAATCGAGAAATGAATGATAAGAATGAAAGAGAAGAAGAAATCCATTCAATAAAACTCAAAGAAAATAAATAAATAGAAAAATAAGGAATAAACCGAAAAACAGTCTGAGAAACGGCACAGAATTATATGTCTCACCAGAGCTATAACCGCTATAAACAGCCACTCCTTTATGGCGAATAGGGAACAGACATCAGAAATTTCCATAAATCACAAACTAATGAGAACTTTCTTCTTCTTTAACTCTTGCTTATGATCAAGATCAATGCAAATACTATAATTATATCTAGACACTTGATCATACATGCCAGTTGTCTAGGGAATAAATTAGCGTATTGTATTCTTCCGACTTAATTGAACAAGATAAATTAGTTAATGAGACATTGCTCGGCAATTCTTTTGACATATTATACCTTGATTATAATAAGTACTTTCTTTACTCCTTTACTCACTCTCCCGCTCTCTCTCTCTCTCTCTCTCTCTCTCTCTCTCTCTCTCTAAATAAGAAAATTCTTTTGAATAATTCATTGAAATAATCAGAGAAAAGTGTGTATACTCTGCGATAAAAGATTTTTTCATTTTATTTATTCATTTGACTTCAGATTTGATTAAACTTCAGATTAATATTTGTTTGACTTCTATTCAGACGTTTATATCTGACATTAAATTTAATTTAATTTTATGTTTGACTTAACTTTTATTGAGAGAAATAAGAAATAAAATATCAGAAAATACTTATATATTGTACACAAATAATGTAATGAATTTTTGTCTTTTGCTTAACTCTTATAGACTTGACTGTCAACAGTTGGCTTTAATGTCAGGCTTCACAAATAGTGCCTTGATTAATTTTCTTTTTATGAAGAGAACAACTTATTCTCCGATTATTCACTGATTTACTAAATCTCTTCTCTTTTGCTATTTTTGTTAATTTCTTTCGTCAGTTATTTCTAGAAGTAATGTATTACTACTAATAACTGCATTACTTATTCTTCATAACTATTCTTAGCTATGACTCAAAGCCTAATCTCAAGTCTTGCGTAACAATCAATTAACAAATTGCTTAAATACCACAGTACTCGTGCAAGAAAAATACTACCAAGAGCTTAGCCTTTACACTTTTCTATATTAATCATTATTTTTTGGTCAAATAAACTATTAATTATCTAATCCTTATGTTTATATTCTTGATCTTTCTTTAAGGCACACGATTTGTATATCAATTTGTGGTCATATAAAGTGATGATTAAAATTTGCTCGAATTAGAAGACAAAAGAAGTGATGACTCGACTATAAAAAACCAATGATTTTATTTGTGAAATGAGCCAAACGGCTAATGAATACAACAAGAGTTGCGGACAGAATAAAAGTGAGGAACAGAGCGGTCAACGGTTGACACAATCACTCAGTGCTACTGAACATAAGGTATGATAAGAAAAAAAAGTGTTACTGGTGATTATCTTGTTAATTAACCATGTTGATAAATGAAGTTTTTCTAATTGTTTTTTTCTGTACGTTTAGCAAAATTAATGATCAAGTCTCTTTTGTTGTGTTAGAAAATCAATATATTTTGCTTGGTATTTTGATTATCAAGCCTAATATTAGATTTAATTTTACCCATGCTCAAACATATGTGAAATTCATGTTTATTTAAGTGCAATCTCTTTGAAACACTTAAAACATGTTTGACTGCATTACAATAAAGTATTGCAGAAAAGCCTAACACAAAATGAGACAATTAAGTGATTTTGACAACATTACTCTATAGAGTAAGAATGACCAAGGTTTTCACAAAATATTAAACACTATTATTAAACCAATTTTCCAATGGTGTTCTATTCTGTTGACCGGTGTTGTGCTGAGTGCACACCTGGCTATACATACGTTATGAGATAACAGTCATCAATGTTTCTGACAGTAACTGCTGTCGAAGAAAATATGCTTCGAATGTCTCTCATGTCTTAACTCATATTTAGTTCACTCTTAAAATCTTTGTCAGATGTGTGTCCACTAAAGCGTTCAATTATTGATGGCTTTGCCGACCATTTCTTATATAATTTGTTTTTCTTTTTGTATATATTCTTCTTCTTTTTCTCTTATATATACTTTTTTATTCTCTCTTTTCTTATACTTTTCTCTCAAATTTCATTTACAATCAATTCATTCATATATTTATCAAAAGAGATGTTCCCCAATATTTCGTGTTTTATTAGAATTGAAAATAAAAATATAACTTTTTTTGTAAGAAAAAAAACACTAAAGCCACCAAGGTACATACCACAGTTCTTCTTAATTTATCAAGAGAATAATTTATCATTCCATATCAGATCATTAATCTTGTTTAATAAAATTAATAGAGGAAAATGCCTTTTCCTCTTATCTGGGTCTCGTAAAGCGCCTTTTTTGTTACAAGTTAATTTCAGATAACCAGCTAATTAAATTGTATTCCCGGAAATATTTTATATTCTCTTTTATGTTTAACTTTTATTGCAAATTGTAAACAATAACTCATAAATGATAAAACTTTATATAAAGTTATAAAATTTTTCTAATAGAGTATTGACAGAAAAAATTTTAAAATTATATTTTTAATATATTCAAGAAGAATTTATGAAAAAATTAGCTAGCACCTTGTACACTTTATAAATAATAAAATATTTAGTTGAATTTTAATTTTTATCTTTTTAATTTGTAGTTTAAAATAGAAATTAGGAAAAATATCAAAACAAATTAATCATTTAACTAAAATTATCAAGATGAACTTATGTTATTTAAAATAATTATTTATAATAAGAAAATGTTAATATTTTGATTCATATTATCCAATATTTTATTAATCATTCATAAACCTTGAAGTTTATGAAATTATTCTTTAACTTAATTACCGTGTTTATTTACTCTTATAACACAAGTGTTAAAGTTAATTTATTCTAGTTGATTGATCTTAGATTTAATATTGTTAAGAATCTATTCACTGAGTGTTCAGATTAATCGAATTGCAATTAATGTAATTTCAATCGAAAGTATGCATTTGTTATAAGAAAAAGTTATTTCTCTGAATAATGAATTAAATATAAATTCACTGCACATAAAGTTAATTGAATTTTGCATTTTTTCCGTGACTATAAATAAATTTTCAATGAGACATATACTTGCTCAATTACCTAGTTTATACTATTGAAAAGAAAAATGTCAAATATTTGTTCTAACTATTAAATAATTTAGTTTATATAATATATAGTGAGAAGAAATTGTTAATTTTATAAATTATTTCAACTAGATACTTTAATTTTATTTTTATTTTCACGTTTAAGGTATATTTTTATTAGTTTATTAATTTTAAAATATTCTTGGTTTAATTGTGTTTTATAATAAAAATTTCTATAAAATCATTAACCAAGCTAATTTTTTTTATTTTTAAAATTTTGATTATTGTTTACAATAAAGTATTAAAAAATTCCTAAATGAAATATTTGACATTTTTTTTAAAAAAAAGGTAAAATTAAGCTTTTAAAAAATATTTTAGGTGGTAATTTTACTTGATTATTTATAAAACAAAATTTTATTTCAAATTTTTTTTATTCAAAACTATATCATTTTAATTTATTTTTATAAAAAAAAGTGAAAACGTTTTTAACCACTTATATTATATAATTAAATTTGTTTATATTTTTAAAACTTTTATATTTAAATTATAGTTTAGAAATTTTTCATAAAATGGATTATTTTATTTTGATAACAAAATTAAAGAGTTTGTAATTCATTTTAAATTTATTATTATTTTTAATAATATGCTTGATTAAATTAATAGTTTACAAAGTAAAAAAAATCAAATCTAAATAATTATATTTTATAACTATTTCTATTTCAACAATTTTAAAAGTATTAGTAACAGTTCTTAAAATAGATAAAATCAAGGTTCTTTAAAAATATGCAATTTTTATTGATTATTTATAAATATTAATATTATTTATTGCAAAGGCTTTTTCATTAAACTTGGTTATTTAAATTTGATTTTATAATAAATGAAAAAATATAATCTCAATTTTGAACTATCCGAATACTTTTTAATTAATATACTTGCATAAACTTTTAATATTTTATATTAAATTTACAGTTTATTAATCATAGTAAAATTAATTATAATAAATTAAATAACGCTTTTGTTTATAATATATTATAAATATTAAAATTAAGAATTTTATATAATAAAAATAAATATAAGAATACCTTGCTCATACCAATATTGATAGATAAATAGTTGTCTATAGAGTAAAAGAGAGAGAAATTCATATTTATGTCACATTTATTTAGATGACAGTCACTAAACACAAGTCGAGCACAGAATTCACTCGAGTATTAGAAACGACAACCACTACTAAAACAACAGTGAATGAAGAGATGAAAGTTATTAGTGGTGATCAACACAACACCGAAGACAGACATTCAACTATTGAATTGAATAAATTGCAAAATAAGTTCAACTTTTGTGAAAATAGTGTTCAATCCTATACTGAGTCTATGACTGAGCCAACGGTAGGAATTGAAGAAAAACACCTAAACATGACCTCAAATAATGCAAAGAATGACAAGAATTCACTGACTTTTAAACAAATGAATTGTAAAACATTTGTGCCTTTATCTCATCAAATTGTAGTACAGAATAATAGTAAAGATGTGCCCATCAATACTTCAATCAGTATTCATATCGATAGCGAACAGTATAACAAAGAGCCTATAAGTGATACCATAACTGATAAGCCAGAGTCGACCTGTGGTTCCAACGATGGTAGTGTACAGACATCACCCAATAGGCCCACAACACTAAAGGTGTGTCCGCCAATTCCGCCCGAGTTTTCCATATCTCCCGCCGATAGTCTATCAAAAGCCTCTTCCAGTGATAATATCCCCGAGTCTTCCACAACGCCCGGAACTGCTCAACCAGTAGGAGCCCCACAGTTTCAACTGTGCGCCAAACAGTCCCTCTCATCAAAGCCTCCGCCATCGCCCACAACACTATCGGTTCATAACTTTAATGGTAGCGGAAGTTATTTTGGTTGGGGCGCACCACTAGCCCTGAGTCCATCATTCAATTCATTGCAGGGAAGTCTGGCCTCATCTATAAATGATCTGACCGTTGAGGCCGAACAACTGGAACGGGCCATAAGACACAACGACACACGATTTGTGCGACGAATGCTTGAACTCCACAATAAAAATGTTAACTTTAGTGTTGAGAAAAACGATAGTCTTATCGATAAACTGAGCAAAAGTTCACAGAATCTCGATTTGGACTCAAATCATCCAAACAAACAACTTTTGAAAAGTCAGTCTATGATTGACAGGTTTGTCAACCAAATTACTTTTTGCACTTTTTTTTATATACACAATGTATTGTATTCTATATTTGAACATGCTCATTTATTTGATTTATTTATTTTGTATCTAGTTTCCGTAAAATTATATCTAGCTAGTATCTAGTGTTAGTTAACAAAAATATAGTAATTAGTATACATAAAACTTAAACATTATAAGATTTAAATTTAACTTTTTTATCAAGTTTAATATATAACTTATATAAAAGTTATCCAGTTAGAATATTAATGATAAAGTTGTAAAATACTATTAATTATTGTCTGAAATTTTATAATTTTAGGCTTAATTAGCAGAAAAGGCTCATTTAAGCACCGTGAGCTCTTGCTAAATGCAAAATGCCCTTAATATAACCCAATTTCGATTTAACCAGGAAAATACCTTGTCACCAACAAATTGATTATATCGAGCACTAATTGTATTATCAAGCTTAATTAAAGAAAATTTATAAAAATATAAAACTCATAGAAAACTATAATTGAAAGATCAATTGGAAGAAATTCTCAAAATATTCTTCAATGTATAATTGATAAAATTATTCAAAATTTTAGCAGAAATTTACAGTTTTTAAAAGTTAATACTATATTTAGTATTAGCCCTGCTAATTAATATAATATAATTTTTATTATAAAAAGTTAACATTTTAAATATCTTATTAAGACAAAAAACATAAAATTAGCAAGTTAAACTAGAATTAATTTTATTAAACTAATCAAAATTTTGCTAGATAATTTAAATAATTTTAAAATTTGCATGATAAATTTTACCCAAATAAATATGATTAATTTAATGAAACAATTCTAATATAAGTGAAATGATCTAGGTTTATGACAAATACAAGTGGTGAACAAAGACGAGAGTCGGGTTCAACAGATGAGAGGGGAGGAGAGTCTCCATCGATATTCACAAATAGTTTACATCTTTCCATTGAAAACAACTCTTTTGATGTAATACTTCTTCTATTGAAGAGCGGTATTGACCCCAACGAGTCCGGTGTCCAACCATATAGTATGGAGTGTTGGAGACGTAGTAGTCATAACAGTAGTGATGAGAGCTGTGCCCCTATTAATGCCGGATCTCATACCGATCGGCTCACCATAAGTAATGTGAGTCAAATGTTTTCTCAATCTCGTGAACCACTTATAAGGACTCCGTCTGTTCGGTCGGCCAACAGTCCAATGCTGTTGAGTCCAATGGCCGGTCCCTCACACGCGAGCGGAACGGCTGCCAACAGTTCGTTAAACATTAATACCGGACACAATTCCATATATTTTGCACTGAATTCGAGTCCGAGTTCTATAAATAGTGAACTTTCGAGTATCGGACGCTTTTCAACGCCCACTAAAGTTATACGACTCAGGGCTGAGATGTGGCCAAACCTTAAAGTTGTTCACATGAGCTCTGATGTTAATGGTGTTACCTATGATGAAGAATATACCAGGGAGAATTTATATAGTATGCCACCGATTTTCTTATGTGTGGCACTAAACAACAGTGCAATACTTAGGGAACTCATCAAATTCGGTGCTAATGTCAATGCAGTGGACAGGTATGTCTTGTTCATTTTTAAAAGTGATTTTATTTTATTAATTAAGAATTATTAGTTTTTCTATATTTAATGTTAATTTTTTTCAAAAGTTTTTTCAAAAGGGAAACGAATAAATTATTTTTAATAAATTAAATATTTGTTATATATTTTAGAAAAATTAAGAATTAATTACAGTTTTTGAAAAGAATTTGTTTATTTTATTTTTCAAAGAAAAACTTTCATTTTGTTTTATGGTTTTAATACTTTTTTTTATTTTGAATAAAATGTAGAAAAACAACTTTTTATAAAAATATATAAAAAACTAATTTTAGTATTATTTTATTTAAAATGTAAAATAAAATACACATTTAATTTAAACTACTTTTAAATAGAAATATTAGTTACTGTTTTCAAACAAAACTTCGAACTTAATAACAAAATCTTTTTAATTATTTTTAAAGTGTTTACTATGAAATAAATTCAAACAAAATATTTACCAAAATTTTGTCATAACTTCACATTTAATTACGAGAATAAATTTTTTATTTCGAACAAAATTTTAGCGATAGTAAGGGTTATCTGTTTTATGAGGTAAAGAAAATAAATTTTCATTTGTTTAGGAAACTATTAGAAACTTTGTGCTCGGGTATAACTCAACTGAATAGTTCTCCTTATATTATCTCAAATTAATAATTAGTAATAAAAAAGTTGAAGACTTTTTTGTTATGAAAATAAATAATATTTACATATATTCAGTAAATATAATTTATTACTTAAGATAAGTATTTTCTTAAAGTTCATTTACTCGGAATCCAATCTCGAATGCTATTACATAAATATATCTAGCTAAAATTTTCTATAGATTATTTCAAAAAAGTTAATCTAGATAAGATTTTTCTGTTATTATATTTATGTATTAGAATAGAAGAAATCAGTTAATTAATGACATTTATTTATTGAAATGAAATAAGCTACTAACTTTTGTAATCGAAATTATTGACTAGCTAACTAATTTCATTTTAAAGTGATTTAAAGTTCTAAAATTTATCATGATAAATATTGCCAATATGGGTAAAAAAACACTTGCAATGACACCACGTTTATTATTGATAAAAATATAATAAAGCAAATTTTTATTACCATTTAGTTTACAGTCTTGGTAATAAAAAAATATTTGGAATAACTAATTAACAAGAATAATATTTATGATTTAAAAAAACTAAATATTTATTTATTTATCAATTATTATTATTGTACAATATTATAAATATATAATCTATCTCTAATTTAAATTGAACTTGCATATTTAAAATGATAATATAATTTTTCCTGAATGAAACCATAAATTATTGAAATCAATTTATTATTTTGATATAATTAATACAGTTTTTAAATTACAGTTTTATAAGTTTAATAAATTAAATAAATAATAAAAATTCTAATTTGAATTATTTTGTTAGGTATGGAACTACACCATTGCATCTTTGTTTATGCCAAGAACATATTTCCCGGTCATGTCTTCAACTTCTTGTAGAAAGCGGTGCAAAATTGTATGCAAAGAATAGCCAATGTGTGGCTCCGTTTCAATTAGTTAGTGATGACATGAGTCCTCATATTTTATTATTACAAAAGTCTATAATAGATAACGCATTCGCGCAAATCGTACCAAAACAAAGTAACCTTGCTAATAGTAACAAAACACAATCTAATACATGTAGTAATAATGGCCTGGCTAATCGTGATCTAAGAACTTTTAGTTACGGCACAGACAATGAGATTTCGTCCATAACCAGCAGTACTGCCGAAGGTTTGAACCAGAATTCGGTTACAAATAATGTAAAACATTTTAAGAAAAAACTTCAGTCAAAACCAAGTTATAATCAAAAAACAAAAGACGTTTACATTTGTTTGGATAACATATCTATTAAATCAATGGAACCGATCTCTAACTCTAATGAAGAGACCTTTCATTCGACGGATGCCTTTCTCGTCAATCCATGTTCTGTTCAATACAAGAAAAGTATTGCCGAAAGTATTGCTCCGTCTATATTCCAGCAACATTTCAATGATGAACATGTGGTGAGTGAACAATAAAATTTTTTTTATTTAATTTGTCCTAGCTCATAAAACTCAAAAATCATGAAAATTTATTAAATGTTTAATATATTAGTTAATATTTTATTTTAAAAAATTCACAAGACTCCAACGATTCCCATAATATAATCTATATAAATATGATTATTTTGTAAAATATTTTTGGATATAATTGCAGTTTTTAAAATTTAAATAGGAATTAATTATCAAGTTTGTTTATGTAACTGTTTTATTTTCATCTGAGCAGTTAAATTCTCCTATCTCATTATTTTAATAATTCGTTTTATATATAACTTATATTATAAATAAAACAATAAAATTAAAATTATAAAATTTATGTTCTACGATATCTTTTCCATTTTTATATTTGAGCAAGCTTAGTTTAATTTATTTAACATAATATACTAAAATTACAATTTTTAAAAATATTTAAAGTCTAAAGCCATACACGATTCAATTTGTAGATTCATAAAAATATGATTATTTTATATAAGCTTATTGGATTTAATTACAGTTTATAAAATTATTTATATATTACTTAAAAATCTAGAAAATATTTTTGGTATTTTTATTTTGGATATATTTTATTTAAGCAAAATTTTAATTTGGTTATTTAATTAATTAATATTTATCTATTTTATATAATAAAATAAATAATTTCCTAACACTTTTATTAACTTTTGAATGTGTTTTAATAAATTAATTTTTAATTTCGCTAGAATTACAGTTTGAAAATTTTAAATTTTATTTGCATCACTCAACAGTTTGATTTATTAAAATCACATTTATATAAACTTTCCATGTTAAATAATTAATATTATTGATGAATCATAATACCATTAATGATTATAAAATATTTTCAAATTAAAATATTCATAAATATAAAAAGATTTTTTCTAGTTAATGATAAAAATTAAACCAAAATTTTTATGTTATGAAATTTACTAGTTTAAATAATCAATATTTTAAAAGTTATATAGAAAAATTAAAATTAAGAATAATTTCCAAGCTTATTTTAAAAAATATTTTTTTAGTTAGCATTTATAAAAACTTTCAACTAGATTAAAATTGTAACATTTGCAACAGTTGTTTACAATAATGAAACAGAAATTGAAAAAAAATTATTTTATCAATTCTAATTATTTCATATTCAAACTAGAATATTTTATATTTTAGTAGAAAAATTTAATAAAAAATAAAACTGCTCTTTGTCAAAATTATATTTGAAAAATATACTTTCAAACCTATTATATAAAGTAGTTTTTGCTTGAATAGTTTAGAGCCTTTTTGGTCGAATTATGGATCTTTCAAATTTATTGACTCAAATTGAGTTTTACTTAAATCGAGTTTCCATAACATTACCAAATCCATTAGACAGGTCTTTTATACAATATAACAGAACTGGGATTTGAAAATATGAAGGCTTACTAAAATAGAGTACAAAATGTATATATTTATTTAGAAAAATTATTATAATATTCTTATATTTAAAGCTAAATTTTCTAGTTTATTCTATTCTAAACAAGGTTATTAAACAAATAATAAAATCTTTAAATAATATCCTTTTTAGTTTTATCAATATTTTTAATCCATTGATCTTGCATGATTTAATTTAATTTTTTTTATTAATATTTAATATATCATTTGCGACAAAATATTTGAAAATCAAGAATGTTCTAAAAATAGACAAGCTCATCTATTATAAGTCCAAAGTAAATTGAAATGGACTAGATTAATTGAAATAAACAATTAGAGTCAGTCATTCAATTAACTCCTCTATAAATCTTCATTAATACTAATTCTTCTAACTAAGTATTGAAAACATCATTAAAAAGATAGCCAAGGTGGTGATCTAGAAAATATAAAAATGCCAAAGAAAAATTCTGAAACATTTTAAAATGTTACTAGGAAAATAAAATATAAAATTTTTACGAAGATTTTTCAAAAAATACCTTGACTATTGTACTTATAATTATATTATTCTTATTCTTTTATCATTGAAAAACATAACTTATTTTTGAATATTTTTTTTCTTATCATATTTTCATTAATAGAAATCAAAGATTTATCAAAACATATTATATTACCTTGTTTATAACCAAGCTAACTCAATTATTTAAAGGTTAATTTAAGTTAAACAAATAATTATGATAAAAAATATAAAATATAATTTTTTAAAAGGTGGTCTCTTGAATTAATTCCAAAAAATGAGTTCCAATTATCTAGGAGAATTTAAATCGGAATTTAATACACATAGTATTAAAGAAAAGATTAATTAAAAGCAATTCCGACTGAAGACCCAGTTTTTTAGTGAGGAATTCCACTCTTGTTTTGAATGTGAAAAAAGAGGACAAAAATGAGAGTTTATTTCAAAATAATTGAAGCGTTGAATAAATGAATCCTTTTATACGTTATTTTAATGTTTTAGTGTTAAGAAAGAAAAGACAGAATACAGAATTTGAAGGGAAAATCAGAGCACAGAATGAAAATAAAAGTAAACTAATAATTCTTCATTTAAACGCTGAGAAGATTCTCCTGTTTTTCTCATTAGCGGTTTGTCTAAGAAAATGAAAAAAAATCTTCAATGAGTTTAACTGTGAGGTAGAGCTGAAATGTCATTCGCCTATAGAACAGGAATAGTTACGAATCAATCTATAGATTAGTCGACATATAATAATACATTGGGTTTTACCTTAAGATTCATTAAGAGATCGTTTGAAAAAATATGATTTTTGTTTTACTCATTTGTTATAATTTTTTTTGGTCTTCTGTTTGGATCAATACATTTCTAATGGATTTCCTCTTAAAATGATTAAGAATTTGTTGAAAAATAAAAAGTATTGAAGAAATAAACGGCAATTTCTTGTGATTTATATAACACATGAAATGGTTTTTACTAAAGAAATATATTCTTAATGTTTGTCTTAAAAATGTCGTAATTTTATTCATAAAATGGTTTTTATTGCTCTCTCAGTGAATATATATTTCTTTGGTTATATAACTACTGGTGATGTTTAAAAGTTTGAGCTTGTTCTATATTAAAATTTAAGGTTAATACTTATAATTAGATTTATTTTAAAATATTCTTTGGTATTTGAATCTTGTAATTATTTAAATATATAAAATTGAATTTACTACAAAAAATATTCAAGATTAAATGCCCACCTTAAAAATGTTCATGCATATTGAAGATTAAATAGTTCGTAAAAATAGATTACAGGTTTTAATTAGAAAAATTATTTTGAAATTTTTAAATAAAACACAAAAATAAATATACGAAAATGGCTTATGGTTATATTTTAAATATAATTTAATTGTAAACTTGCTATAATCATTAAAAAAATAAAAATATAATTTTTTAAATAAATAATTTATTTTTGAATTATAAAAATCAAATATACAATATTTTTGTCATAATTATTAAATGAATAATATTTTTTGCAATTTTATTAAAATTTATCAAATTTATTTCAAATAATTTTTCAATTATGAATGTCAAGTACAACTGAAAAAAGTATAATTGAAAAAACATAATGGAAAATATACTTTATAAAAAATTAAAAATAATTGATTGAAATATTATATTAAATTAAATTTACAATTTTGAAATAAACTAATATATTAATCAAATTTCCTGATTAAAAAGAGGCTGAATAGGACTTCCAAGTTAAGTAATATAGCCTTGAAAGTATAATTTAAATAAAATTATAAAATGATATTACAGTTATTATATTAAAATTTTAATATTTGCTTTTATTTAATTATAGATGACAAAACATATATTTATGCATAAATAGCTGACATGGCCAATAGGGGGATATCACAAATAAACCCCCAGGAGCAGAAAATTTGGCAAAATACTCCTCCCCCTTAAAGCAAAAAGTTAGGTACCCCCCTCCCTAAAGAAAAAGAGAAAAATAGGCAAAAAATTCTTAAAATTTGTCGAAAATCAGTAAAAATTAAACTCAAACGAAAAATAACTTAAAACTAAATAAAAACGCGTAAAAACTTCAAAATTACAGTTTTTAAGTGAAAAATTTGGTGAAATTTTTTTCTGAAAATTTTGGAAAAAGCATTTTTTATCAAAAATTCTGAGTTTTTTGCATTATTTTTGATAAAATAAGTTAAATATGACTAAATGTAGTCATATACATAAAATTGATGTTTTATGGATTTTGAGGGAATTTTGGGGCATTTTCAAAATACCACCTCCCCTCTAATACCACCTCTTTGCCGGAGCAAAATACTCCTACCTAATACCCTCCCCTGGGATAGAAAGGTTTAGCCATGTCAAATAAATAGTAAAGTAATTTTATAAGTTTATAAAAATACGATTAATTAATATTTCAATTATTATAATATTACAATATGATTCTAAGTTAAGAATTATTAAATTAACAAATTACAGTTTGATAAAACTATAAAATTTTTTAAGAAATATAATGTTTTAAATTATACATTACTTATAAGTTTATCATGGAAAAATATTATTTAAAATATTTTATATAATGAGCTAACATTGTGTCCCATAATCTATAATATATTTAAATAGTATATATTATTTTAATATTAAATATAGTTTACAGTTTCTTTAAACTTTTCAAAATTTTAAATAAATAAATTTTGTTTTAAATAATTTAAACAAGCATCTATTTTGGATCTCGTGTTCAAAATTTTATGGCAAACACTTGAAATATAAAATTCGAGATTTAAAGTTAAAAATTCAAATGTCAGCAAATGTTAAATCATATAAAAATGTTGAGCACTAAAACTATTTGTTGAGAAAAATGTGAATTTAATAGACCTCGAAATAAATTCTTTGACTACAATTCAAAAGAGAAAAAT
Source organism: Galumna obvia (assembly GCA_034695785.1). NCBI lineage: Eukaryota > Metazoa > Arthropoda > Arachnida > Sarcoptiformes > Galumnidae > Galumna > Galumna obvia. The sequence goes on along the minus strand of JAQFZM010001586.1, from coordinate 2,772 downwards.
ATATTAGAATTATTCTGATTTTATTGAACACAATATTGTGTTCAAAGATTTATTTCAATCGGAATAAAAATATAATTGAAAACAAGTATTAAATTCAATTGAATTAATTTATTCAACAAAACTTCAAATAATTTCCTTCAACATAAATATGTGATAAGCAAGGTTCTTCAAACAAATTGACATTTTTGCATGTTGTATCTTGGTCATATATAAATAATTTAAAATTTATTTTTTCCGAAAAACATATTTTCATTTATATATTCAAAGAAACTGTAATTTTGTATAATTTATATTTTAGATTTAAACATCTTGTATATTTTTCTAAAAATGGGAACAGTTAGATTACATCATTATTCATATTTGAAAATTCATTGCATATATTTTTATTATACACAAGAATGAACAAGGTACTTGATTAAACAATTATTCAATAGTTAATAGTTTTCAATAAATTTATTTATAAAAATCATAAGAAAACTGAAACTTTTCTTTATATGTGCAAAGAATGTACAAGTACAAATCTCATGAGATAATTTATGTTAATGTCCCTTGGGCATTCTTGATATGGTAGTAATTTTAATCAATACTAAGAGTTATTATTATTCCAAATGTTAGTACAGTTACTGTATTTGTGAGTCACGTCTCAAACCTGTGTTTAGGACACTCGAGACTAATGTCTAATACCTTTTTCCTGAGAAACGGTCACTGATTCGCAACAATGACTTCTCTACGGCACTGACCGTATAGTCAGATAACAGACACTTTTGACAATAAGTCAAACGATAAGAACACAGAATAAGAAGAGGTCTCGTGTTGTGAATGTCTTGAGATTTGACTCTTTTTAGTGCAAACTTTTATAGATATTATTTGAACCAATATTTTACTGTTCAGTCAGTCGTTACAAATGGCTTTCCATACAATAATTGGCTGACCCTTAAATCACATTCCTTTAGGCTTTAGGTATTGTGTCATGTAGAATATTTTTTCTATTACCAAGGTAATAAATACTTGCTATCGATTTGTTTTTATAAATTAAAGTTTAATTAATAATTAAAACTTGAATTTATTAAAATATTTTTTATATAAAATTTTTAATAAAAATTAAGTTTGGTTATTTTAAAAAATTAGGGTTAACCCAATTTTTTTATTTTATATGAATTAAAGTTAACTAATTTATTTAAAAAAAAAATTAATATTCATTATAATTTTGTTTTATATAAAACTGTAATTATTCTATAAAATATATCTTTATATTACTAGAAATTATTATATATTAAAATGGATAATTTCGTGAAGGGTCTTTATTTATTTTCTTTTATCAATGAAAGCAATAAATAGTTGTCGAAACTATAGAACAAGAATTAAATTATTAATTTAATGCAAGGTAGGTTAAACTAAATATTTGAACAGCAAATAGTCCTGTTGAGTTATCCTTTGTCAAATTAACTAGTAATCTATTAAATTAAAATTAATCTAGCCTATTTATAAGGATAAATATTAAGCTATTTAACTTGTTAATAAACTTATATATAGAAAACGTTTTTTGAAAGGAATTTCAAATAGAAAAGTGTTCCCTCGTTTCAAATCATTAATGATTCTATGATAAAAAACAATAATCGTTCGTAAAACTCATTTTATTTTTCTTTCCTTTTTGGGTGAAATATTTACCAAGATCATATAAATCATAACTGAAATTTGATACATTTTTCATACTTTATGATCCAAAAGTCATATTTATATCATCTTGATCATTTAATGTAGCTTTTCGATTAATCCCCTTGTTATATTAAAACTAAAAATTATAAAATTTCAAATATTATTTTTCTTAAGCATTAATTAAAAACTATAAATGAGTTTATTATACTTTAAATAAATAATATAATTTTTAATAAAAATTTATCTTGAGAAAAAAATGTCTAAAAAATTAAAAAGTTAAAAATATTATTTCAAAACATAAATTAAACTAATCATACTAGTTAATTAAATAAAATGTTTACAGTATAAAATTTATAGTAACATTATTGATGTAAATATTCAATATATTTTATTTAACTTGTTAAATTATGGAATTTAATGAAACAAAGTATTTAACCAGAATCTATCTCATTTTGTATTATTAAATATTTCCTATTTAAATTAATGAGGGCTATAATTTTAAATAAAATAGATAAAGTACTTAAAATGAAAAATTAATATGAATTTCAAATTTGTTTTAGGGTTATAATGCAAAACAAATTTTAGTAAGTATACATGGCAAAAAAAATGTATTTATACTAAAATATCTTCAGGGAAGTTAATTTCAGAAAAACACATGTTCTGGGATTTTGAAAACCTTAACATTATGTCTATTTACAAGTACTATATTTTCCATCGAGGGTTTCAAATCTTAGGAAAGATTTTAGCCTGATTGAGGTCTTTTGCCATGTTTGATTTCTAAAAACAAACATAAATTTTTTTTAGTTAATAATTAAAGAAAAAAATATCACAAAACATTTTAAAGAAAAGTTTTAAATTTAAATAACTTTTATATAAGTCAATTTATTATAACTGTTAAATGTTTTAAGACTGTAATCTTGTTAATATTATTATAAAAATATTACCTCTTATCTATTATATTATAATTGATATACTGACATAAACCCAATACTTTTAAATTTTAAACAATTTTGTTTTTCTTCAGAATTATTTAATATAACCAAAAATTACATTATGTTATCATTGATAAATATGTTTCAAATTCAAAACACTCTTGCTCAAAGTTTAATATATCTC
>JAQFZM010001585.1:0-17465 GCA_034695785.1 Galumna obvia | reverse complement strand
TTAAACTAGATAATTAAAAAATTTTAATATATTTATAATGGTGCTAAAATTCCATAGTTAGGATTTAAATTATTTTTTAAAATTCTTATTCGTTAAGTTTTTACACCCAAAAAACGAATTAGACCATTACCGGAAAAACTGTATCTGATAACACTTTGTTTTGAACATAAAAAGTTTAAGGATTGAAAAGAAATTATGTTATTCTATTATTTTAATAATAATATTAAAACGTTTTTGTAGAATAATTTTGCAACTTGCTATAAGAAAACTGTATTTTATTTCGAAGGTAAAATAAAGTATCTTCATATAATACCATGATACATTTTTAACCAACAATAATAATTATAATAAAACAATTATATTAAAGGAATTTCTAAGATTTATAGAATATTTAAATTATTTACAAAATTATTTATCAAGTTCAAATTTAATTATATTATTTTTACAATTAAAACACTAAAGATAATTAGAGAAACAATAATTATTGTACAAAAGTTAATTGTTGGCATTAATGATATTGTTTCCAAATAATATTATTTAATAGAAAATAAATATAATTACTTTTGTATTTATTTTAAGTAATTTTTATTAATTATCTTAATATAAATTTTCTTATTTTCTTTAATTTCATTATTGATTTTCCTGTTAATGATTGTAATATTCCTAACAAAAAATGATATATATTTTTATTATTAAGAAGTTCTTTAAGAAGAAATTATAATAAGAATTATTAAAAGTTTTATAAAAATTATGGAATCAATAGATTTGAATAAAGTGTTGCCGAAAGACATTTGTATTAAATCATTAGACAATCATTTGTATAGAATTGGTTTGTCTTTCAGTCAATACACTAACGACGAGTCAAAAAAAGTCGGAAATTCATTTACAAACCTATTGTCATCGTTTCAGTCATAATAATACAAATCATTAGATGTATTATTAATCTTATATTTACGGAAAGAATACTTTTCTTATATAACGGAGACTTCCCGAGAATTATTGGATTAAGAATTAACGGAAATATTTTGTTATTAAATGTCTCAATACTTAGCATTTGTTCTCAATATATTTGGTTTATGAATTACATTAATAAAATTGGGCCAACATTTCTCCGTCCCTTTCAGATGATGTCGGGTCAAATTCCGCCCAAACAAATGGGAATAAATGATACCAAAGAATTGTTGGCACTTCTTGAAAGAACACGTTTGCCTTTCAAAATTATTTCTTTTAATTGCGAGAAAATACTCCCATTATTTGCAATTTTAGTAGCTATTGTTGTTTATCTGACCGCGGCTTCTTTTTGGGAGTTTGTAATGTATGGAATTCCCAATATAATTTTCATCGCATTTTGGGATCATTATTGTTATGGTTTCATCTTTTATCACGCATTTTACTTCTACATTACCTGCTTTTATATCAGGAAAAAAATTTTTAGAATAAATAAAAAATTGTTGGAAATGAAGAAATTGAGTCCACACTCATTTATGACACATCTTATATCAATTCACTTCACAGAGAAATCAATGAATACAATCAGAAATTTTGGTCAAAATATTTGATTCAGTTTTGGTTATTTATGGGGTTTATTACTGTTTTCTTTCTATATATTGTAGTCTTTAAATCTATGATTTTTGTTTTTAAATTTATTTTTATTTATTTTTTTGTGTTATTCCTGACTTTCTTTCTGTTTGTTATACTAAACGCCTCTTCAATCAATTCAGAGGCGAAGAATTCATTTAAAATATTGAATTCAATTTATGTCTCCTATTATTCAAAGAAAAATATTAGTATTAGAGGCAAAAGCATTCTTTTGAGACCATTGCTTATAAAATTCAAAGTAAACTTGATCAGTTTTATTTTATTATATTAATAAATTTAATTCAATATATACTTTCATTTTATTTTAGATGCAAGTTATGATTGAAAGGATTTCAAAATTCAGAGTTGGATTTAGCTGTTGGAAACTCTTCACTATTAATCATTTTAGATGTTATGAAGTGAATAAACTTAATTTTTCTATTCTTGTTAATTTTTTAACTTTTTAGATCATATCATTTCTGGCGCTTTTGTTTTTGAAAATCATCGAAATTTCAAGAAATAATTCATTTTAATAACTTAATTGGATCATGGTGATTTTAAAACGAATTTCTAAAATTCTAGTTGATTTAACTCTTAAAGTTTAATTTGAGAATTCCCTCTCTTAACCATCCCTTCATAATATAAAAGTATATCAAATTTTATATTTAGATTGTAATTCACACAATAAATTTTTATTTAAAACTATCATGATAATATATTTCATTTTGTTAAATATTAGACTTATTGGTTTTTAAGTTAAAATTTTTAGTATAGAAATCTTTAAAAAAAATTGAAATAAATAATTTGAAGAAAAAAATTAATATTATTTATAAATAAGGTATTTTTCACTTAATTTAAAAATAACATTAAAAATAAATGATTATGCCTTATTCATAATAGCGTTTGAAAAATAATATGTGAGTTTTTCTTTTAAACATTATGGTTGTTCCCATAATTTTTATAAAACTATTAATTATTGGAAAACTTTTAAAATATCAAATATATTGGCAAATAAAAACTATCCAAGGTAGTGCTTCATTTATAAAATTAAATTTGATAATTTAATGGCATACAAACTTGTTAAGTTTGATTTAATATACAAAAGAAAATAACTATGTAATAACTTACAAATACACTATGTTTAGATAGAGAGTAATAATTATTTAATTATCATTAATTCACAAATCATTTTACCAAAATTTGAGTAAATTATCTGGTAAATGTATGGTTTAACAATTATTAAATACTGAAATTATATAAAATTATTTAATAAATAATTTAAATAAAATAAAAAATTCAAATGCAAACTTAGAATAAGTATCAAATTAATTATTTATATTTATAAATAGAATATTTTTTGAAAATAAGAATTATTTCCAAAGGATAAGAAAAAATTAGAATGGTCTATACTAGCTATCTTCAACTGAAAAATCCTGGGATGTTTTGCTTTATACTGTTAGGGTTGGAATCCTTGCCCTGTCATTAGTATTATTATTTAATTAGTAATTTATTAAGATTTGTAAATATGTTTTAACATCAATTACTTGATTTAAATAACAATAACTATTTATTTATTTAATTTCATAACTAATTTTTTCAATTTTTAGTTAAATTTATTAAATTAATTGAATTGGCCTTGTTTAGATTCCAGCCATAACAGTATAAAGCAAAACGTCCCAGGATTTTTCAGTTGAAGATAGCTACATTTGTAGCTAAATTATAAGCTTTCAATTGGAACGTGCTAAGCCTTCCCATAGAAAATGTCTAAGAGTACATATATAAATATAAGCTTGTTATTATATAGGGTAAATTTAAAGAGAACTTTATTAATAGAAAAAAAGTTTCAAATGATTTATAAATATCTATTTCAATTTATTCAGGTTTATTAGTAATAACTTATTAGTAATCCATATTAGCCTTTAGTTTACAAATGCATAAAAAGGTCAATAAAATGCAAACTTAAAGTCTATTTTTCTAATTATTTTTATAATTAAATTTATTTTTATTGAAATATAAATTTCATTTCCTTTAAACCCATAAATAATTGAAACGCTTTGAAATCAACTGAATGTTGAATGAGTTATAATGTTTGCCCCCATTTCTATACGTTGTTTTTGGATTGATTTGGATGTGTTTTGGACTACGACTGCAAAACGAGTCAATCGATTATTTGTTGAATAAATGAAACAAATATTCAGTTCTAAAGAATTAATTTAATATTAAATAAGTTTTGACTATATTTACACTTAAATCAAAGGAATGGGTGGTTCCAGAGATAGGGATAAAGACCGCAATCGAGAGAGGTTTGACTCAAATGATTAAAAACAGTTTGATTGATGTTTTGTTGGAACGATAGGGACAGACATCGGTCAGAAAGGCGTCGGTCTTCGCGACACGGGTTGGGTCCAAACAACCCCCACAACAGTTACAACAGTCACAGTCGACGGGTATGAAAATGAATGCATTACCAAAACGAGTGATAAATGAGTTTAAATTGAGTTAAAACAAACCCTAAATTTGATGAAATTAAGTGCCAGTCATGACATTCAGTGTCAGACACTGTCAGTGATAGTCAGTTGTGATGAACGACAGGATTGAAACGACCCACAGATCGGCGATCGCCTCAAATGTGGATTCTTTTTGTTAACCGTTTGTCCCATTGTTTTAGTCTCCGGACTGTTATTATAGAACTGATAATAACTCAGACGACGATAGTTATGATAATTCGCGAAGACATCGAACACAAGACAGGTATGACTCCGACCGGTCTCGAAGCCATCATCGCTCTCGAGATCGCAGTCGAAGTAAAGACAGCAGAGATCGCGATCGCACTCGTCATCAGTCATCGTCTTTGGAGGTATCGATCGGTGGACAAAACAATCGTTACTCCACTGAAGACACTAATGAGTCCGCGAATGACAAAAACGATTCATACAACGAGAGGGACAAAACATTTTACCAAAAAGACAAAAGAGAAGAAGTTCCAAACCATACCCTTATGATTAGGGGTTTGGCCCCACATATCACTGAATCAGATGTAAACACATTTACTTTTGATTAATCTCCACTTAATTTTGATTTAAACCATTGTTTAGATCGTCTCAAAACTGGCGGAACACAGCCTTAGAGCCAAAGACATTCGATTAATGAGGAAAAAAGAAACCGGTATTTGAAACCAATACCAATACTTTTTCTAAAACAATACAATTTTGAAATATTGATTCAATTATCGAATGAATCAAAAGGTGTTTCGCGTGGATTCGCTTTCGTTGAATTCGTTAATATTGAAGACGCGGTTCATTGGAAGGAATCGACTCAGGTTTGAATCTTATTCTTGGATTTTATTACCAATTGATCAATGCTAGGGTTATCTCCTTTTTGGTGAGGAATACGAGGCAACCGTTCACTACAGTATTCCAAAAGATTCTTTTGCGGGCGATAAGACTATTATGAAAAACGATTGGACCTGTTATAAGGTTTTTCGAATAACTATTTTTATCATTTTTTATATTTGAATTTTCAAATGTATTTTCAGTGTGGAGTCAATAATTTCAAGCGTCGGGAGGAATGCTTTAAGGTTTTACTTTTCAAATGACTTTCAAATTAATAATTATATTTAAGTGCGGAACTCCTAAAGAGGAATCGTTAGCGAACGACACCGGAGATGAAGCAAGTCTAACGCCTACTAATGGTTTGACACAAAAAAAATCAAAAGTATTTTATACTGAAATAATTGAATTGATAGCACTTTTATTCCGTAATTTGTCTGCGAATACAACTGAGTCCCGTATTTTGACTATTTTGGGTTCACTGACGGCTTTACCCATTAAATCCATTCGTATATTAAAAGATCCCACTTTTAATATATCGCGAGGAATGTGTTTAGTGGAACTGCACACAACTCTTGAGGCCTCACAATTGTTTACATTACTTTCATCGATGAGTTATGAATTTATAATAGACGACAGTCTCGTTCAGGTAAACTACGGAAAGAGAAACGTTTCGTTGGCTCACATTAATACAAATACAAGTAATGCTGCGATCGCTGCTCTGGCAGCCGCTCAGTGGCGTAATTTAGATGACGACACCTCTAAACCTAATAAAATAAATTCAGTTCCAAAAAGTTCTGTGAATCAAATAACTCCTGATTTGGGAACTGTTAATATAAATGGTGTCGATTATCCAAAATATGAAATCCCTGACGTCTCGACATTTCAATTGGACGAGTCTTCCGGTTATTATTATGACTCGAAGACTGGTTTTTATTTTGATGCCAACACTCAGTATTACTATAATTCGGTAATTTATTTATTTTTGCTGTAATTGTTATCAAAATAATAGGTTTATAAGTCTATAAAATTATTATTGAATTTAAAATACTTTAATTTGGCTCATATTTTAACTGAGAATATATTTAAAACAAAAGCAAAGCCAACAATACCTCTATTGGGATCCAACAAATCAAACATATATTCCTATTGAGACCAATAGTGGTCACACATCTGATGAATCAAAGAAAGACAAAACCAAAGATCCGAAGGCAGATAAAGTGAAAATCGCTAAAAAGATCGCCAAAGATATGGAAAAATGGGCCAAAACTTTAAATCAAAAGAAAGAAACCTCTCGAATGTGGAATTCGAGTGAACAGTCGGTCATTAATGTCGAACCGCCTATTAATTCGTTGCCTTCGAAGACTACAAATTCTGAACCGAGTTTTGCTTTAATCGATTCCCAAATTTCTAACATAGAAATAGAGTCAACCATTTTAGAGTCAAATCCCATAGAATTGAAGTCAATTTCCGAAAAAAGTCAGTTCTTTCCAAATCCGTACCAAATTATAAAAGACGAGGAAAATCGTCTCACAGATTGGGAAAAGTTGGCCTGTCTTCTATGCAAACGACAGTTCACTAGTTGTGAACTCCTCACTAAACACCAACAACTCTCAGATCTCCATAAAGTGGGTCAAACTCTTTATAACTTTTATTTCTGATATAAATTTATTTTTAGACAAATCTAAATGTTTTGAAACATCAAAAACTAACTGAAGAACAAATCGAAGAATTGGAAAGAACTGAAAGAGACGTAAGTTTTTCACTAATTTTAAAATTTCTTAACTATTTTTCAATTGATTTCAGTCCGGATATAGAGATAGAGCTAAAGAGAGGCGCAAAAAGTATGGACTCCCGGAAACACCTGAAATAAATAAATTAAAAACCAAATATTTAAGTGAATTGGAAGAAATATCGTCCACTCCTGAAACCAGTACTCAATTGAGTCAAATACCGATCTCTGGAGACAATATCGGCAGCAAAATGATGAAAGCCATGGGTTGGGTCAGTACTCATTTCATTGTTTTTCAACTTTTTATTTATTATTTATGTTTTTAGACTGAGGGCACAGGACTCGGAAAATCGAATCAGGGTATTTTACTCATAACTTACATCAATTGAATCAAACAATTAATTGAATGATTTGTGTTTTAGGGATGTCTAACATTATTGAAGTCGAAATGAGAAAATCAGGACTCGGTTTAGGAATGAGAGGCAGTACTACGACACAGGTTTCCGGTAATTTTATTTATTTTAAATTATATTTTATTAATAATTTTATTTTTAAGGCGAGACATATAAAGATGCCGTTCGACGAACGATGCAATTGAGGTTCAAAGAAATGAATTGACTTTTATTTTAGTTTATTTAGATTTTATTTGTAAATATTTTCTCACTTTTTTCAAATAAATTCTTATATTTTAAGATTTATTCATTTTTCTCATTATTTTTTGTAGCCTCACATCAATTCTTTTATTTAAACACTTATTTTGTTAAAATTAATCAAATTTTCTGTGTTTTTGGTTTATAATAAATTAAACAAGGTAACATATGTCTTAAGTGAAAGCTAAGTTTTCATATGTTACCTTGTTTAACTTATTTTGTTCTTAAGTTTCAAGAATTTCATTAAAGTTATGTTTAATTTTGATATCGTTTTTGCAAAAGAAAGTGAATTACTTTCACTCTTTAATACTTTTCATTGAAATTCACAGAAAGTTTTAGACTAAAGTATAGATCCATTTCTTTTCATAAAAATTGTCAAAAAAAATCACTTTAATTATAATAAAACTTTTTTTAAAAAGTATTGGAAAATAGAAAATGTTTTATTTGACTCAAATATTTTCTTAAAATAACAATAAACCTAAACCTAAACCTAAACTAACAATTATTGGCGAAAGTGTGTCACTTTCAATGGGGATATCCATTGATCATCAATAGAAATGACCCCATTTTTTTAATTCCCCCTAAATATTGTGTTTTAATTAGACATTTAAGTGAACTTTGACTTAAAACCTTAAAAAAGGGGTATATTTTTATATTTATTTTTATAATTAAAAGCATAGAATTGTTTTAAAGTGAAAAAAATGAAAGAATTTATTTTAATGTCTTTCAAAGTTGTTTAAAGGATGGGCTAAAAGGGGGGAATCGGCAAAAGAATGCAGAATAGTTGCCATTCTTGACAACTATGTCTGTTGTTCTTGAAATGAATTAAAGACGAGTAGAGTGCGATTATTGACTGGAATAGTTTTGAATAGTTGTGCCCAACCATTACATTACAAATAGAAGTTAAAAACTTTATAATATAAAGTGTTGTTAATCTTAGATAAGAGTAATGTTAGTAACAGAGAAGCACTCGATTTAGAGCTATTCGAGTGTTGAAGACTCGAAGTGAGTGCCGCTATAAATACCTTTTGAACGCACACCTACTCTATGGGACTACTCTATGGAGTTCTTTATGCGAATCCGATTTGAAGGCTCTGCCGTCAAAGTTCTGATGGCATCAAAGCCTATACTTTAGGTTTAGTTATTTGTTTGAGAATTTTTATGTGAAAAGCATTTCTCAAAATTCAATTCTTGACATCAATTTTGTCGAAATGTCTTAACTGTTAATAAAAATTTGTTTTTTAATTCATTTCGTGACGAAGAGTTCCCTTAAGTTTTCAAAACGTTTAAAATGTGATTAAAATTTGTTTCCAATATTTAAGTAAACTTTGATTTTAGTTATGGTTTTGAATAATATTCTGTTATTTTCAGTCAAAAATATTTTCAATGTTTTAACGCAAACAAACTTTTTGAGACTTAAATTGTTTTCGAATTAAATAATTGAAAATTGCAGTGAATTAGTGATTGTGTGACTCAATTTCAAAATGTTGAGCGATAGGAAGTCCAGGTTAACTTCGTTCAATTCGTTCGATACGGCCACAGGTTTTAGAAGAATAAGTCGTATGAATACTAACCCTTCGATGGATAGAATGTCTTCATTTGATCGACCAGTTCTTTCACATCACAAAAGTGTTATGGATTTATCGGCTTTAAGTTATGAGACGTCTTCTTCTGTAGGCATATCTTCTCCAATAGTACACCGAAACTCCAGTTTTCAAAGAGTCAGATCCGATGTCTGGAGAAAAGCAGAGAACAGGAAATTATTCGCAAATAAGAAATCGTTTCACAGCTCTCGACCCGATTTGCATTCATTTGATAATATTTCGTCGACCACTCAGTCTTCGAAAGCAAACATTCGGTCTTTCGATCCGATATCTGTTTTGGATCGAAGGGATCACTTTTTTAGTCAACTGAATGCTATGTCTTCACCAAAAGTCGGCAGAAGAGGAGGTCCTCAGTTGTCTAATATTCGGTCCAATTTGATTGGACTGAGACAGTGGCCAAAAATTAATTCTTCTGAAGAAAGTTATGGTAATCGGCCTCGAATTAGAGATCGACCCCTTTTGTCAAAATTGTCTCAGCGCTACAAATTATCTCCGAAGTCATCGCCGACCTCTTCCACTAAAGTGGAGGATTCCATAAGTATTGGAGAGAAGAAGGGCTCGACTGGTATTTACAGAAACAGATATATAATAAAGTTTAGGGAACATAATTTGGGACAGACTTCTTCTCAAAGGAGATCATCGATAACTTGGGATTTGCCAAAGAGTTATACAACAGTCAAAGTCTCAGACGAGACGCCTATCATTGAAGACTTGGAATCGGAAAAACAATTGGAGACTAAAAGCGCAGAATCCGAGTCTCACAAACAAAAAGAGTCGGTCTTTGAAACGGTTAACGAATCGGATTTATCCTCAAATCATAACAAAGAAATTAAAATCGAGGAAAAACCTAAAGGATTGGTATCGGATCAGGAAATCATAACAAAGAGAATCGCAAATGAGTTGCAGCCAACGTGTAATACAAGTCAACTGGTAATTGACATTTTACCCATTCATACGGCAGTGATGCCTGAGCCAAGTGGTACACAATCACCAACAGCTCCTCATCAACAAAAGGCTGTTTTACTTAAATCAAAAACAATTAATGAAACTAATGTTGAAAATGTTATCAATGCTGTAAATGTACCGGAATCTAAATCTCCGAAAAAGAAAAAAGTGAAGAAAAAGGAACCAAAAAGTATTCTTTCCTTTTATTTCTGTGAAATTAATTTAAGTTTTTTTAGATAAAACTAAAGACGACTCAATCAAAGAAAAAGTTGAAAAGTCTAAAGACATACAACAGGAAAGTGTTGTCAAAAATCAGGAAAATCTGAAAATTGACAAAAATGTTGAAAATGACAAGAATGACCAAGATAAAGAGTCAAAAGTTGTGATTCAAGTTCGTAAAGATATTAATGAAAATATATTAAATGAACGCGATTTAAGTGAAAAGAAAAACAATTCTTTGGTTTCAATACCGAAGAAAATTAAATTTAGAAAATATACTATCGATGACTTTGTTTTACTCAAAGTTTTAGGTCGAGGAAGTTTTGGAAAGGTATTTATATTTTTCAACAACTTTTTACTCTATTTTTTATAATTATCTCAAATGAAAAGGTGTTTTTGGCCGAATTGAAGGACCATAACATCCATTTCGCCATAAAATGTTTAAAAAAGCATTCGGTTATAGAAGACGATGACATCGAAAGTATTATGATTGAGAGGAAAGTATTGGCGTTTGGAAGTTCTCATCCTTTCATTTGTAAATTGTTTTGCACTTTTCAAACAGAAGTGAGTTTGAGCTCATCTTTAATATATTCAGAAAGTAATCAATTATTTTATTAAACAAATTAAAGAGTTATTTATGCTTCACAATGGAGTGGTGTTGTGGTGGAGACTTAATGTTCCATGTTCAAAAACTTGGTAAATTCGATGAAAACAAAGCCAGGTCAGAATTTTATTCTCATTATATTTTTACTCTATATTTTTGGGCACATTTATTGCCACACATTTCGTCAATTTATACAATCAATTCTAAGTTTAACACAAAAACTAATTTTATTGAAATCTAACCAAACAATTAAATTATGCCTTAATTTTATTATAAAAATTAATATTTAATTATATAAATTTATTTTTAAAATCTAAGAATTATAGCATAACTATAACTAAAATCTAGATAATATACCTAGATATTATTAATGACTAAATGAGTAAGACACTAAAATCATTTGACACATTTGTTTACCATATATTTTATAAAAAATTAAGTCAAAAGTAAATATTTTTGACACAAAAATACAATCCGTTGACTAATAATAATTAGTTGATTCATAAATCACTTCACAAAAAGAATATAACTTTAAATGAAAAATAATATAATTTATTTAAACCGAAAGACATCGAACTTAAGAATATATTATAAGTTTTTTTCATGTATTTTAAAAAAATAACCAAAAAATACAATTTTAACCAAGATACAAGTAGGTTAGGATATACTTAACTGATTCTTAAGAAGATAAATAATATGACCATGGTATTTTGTAATTATTTGTAATTTTTGGTTACATTTATGTCACATTTAATAAGTTATGATTAAAATTCTTGGTCTAATATTTCGCTGAAGTGTTACATTTAGTGGAGTTGTTTTCCAAATTAAAATAATTAATTTTCTTCTTCTGGTAAAGAGTTGCCAACTTTTAACAGACTTTTAATACTTTATGCAAATATTATGTAATAATAATCACTTTTTTGACACGTCTTCCAACTTTTTTTCGAGGATTTGAACTTTAGTTTAATTTTTTTTCTTCTATAAACCCTTTTTTTTAATTACAAATAGTTTTAACGACTTTTCACTTTCTATCAGATTCTATGCGTCAGAAATTCTGTGTGCCGTCAAATTTATGCACAATAAAGGAATAATTTATAGGTATTTTCAGTAAATCTCTAAAAAGTCTCATTTTTTTTATTTTATTCATTAATTATTTTTGTTTTTTTTCAGAGATTTAAAATTAGATAACATTATGATTGACTCAAAGGTATTTTATCTAAACCTGTTTTATATTTACAAAGTTTGTATTGTTCAGGGTCATTTAAGACTGGTAGATTTCGGAATGTGTCAGGGTAATATTATTTGTTATTAATTTTTCATAATTAAAATAAACGATTGTTTTGAAGGTCGTATATATAGAGAAGATTTGCTTCCCTCCAATTTTTGTGGAACTCCTGAATATATGGCCCCTGAAATCATTAAAGGAGTGAAATATAACCAATCGGTGGACTTCTGGTCTTTTGGTGTTTTACTATATGAGATGGTTGTGGGCACCTCTCCCTTTCACGGTATTAAATTGGATTTATTTTCAAAATTATTGATTACTTAATATTAATAATTAAGGAACTGATGAGGACGAGCTCTTATGGAACGTATGTCATCAAGAAGTTCATTATCCGCTTTATTTGAGTGAAAACATCAAAAGTTTATTAGTTTTGGTAACAAATCAACGAATAAATGAGTGATTCATTGTTTTTATTTAAATGTCTAAATTTTTTTAAAGTTATTGAACAAATGCCCGGAACAAAGACTGGGAATGTCTACTTGCACAGCTGGAGATATTTTTAGTCAGCCTTTCTTCAGATCTATTGATTGGGTGAAAGTGGAGAAGTGCCAAATAAAACCTCCATTTGTTCCCGAACTCGTAATTATAAACTGTTTGTTAATATGTGTTCATTCACTTCTGTTCCAAATTTCATCTAAAATAGAGCTCTCCGTCTGATGTCTCTTATTTTGAATCGTATTTCACTAAAGAAGAGCCAAATCTAACTCCAGTTTCAGAAGAGATAACTATTTCTATGGATCAGACAGTATTCCAAGGATTCAGTTATACGAACCATAATATGACTGATTGATTCATTTGAGCCTTCGCTCAAATTAACATTTTTTTCATTTTCTCATAAAATAATCAAAGTTTGAAATTAAAAATTATCAAAATTACCAAAAGTATCAAAAGTATCATGCTCAATTGTAAATAAATGTTTTTCCCTCAGGTTTTCGATAAACATTTGATTAATAATTATGAATCTAATATTATAAAATGATCTAGATTATAGATTATAGATTCTAGTTTATATAGAATATGTCTGAATTAATTTAATGAAAGTTCTTTTAAATTATTTATTAGTTGTTTTCAATAGAAAATTCTCTAATTTTGTAATTTTATGAAATGAAATCAATTGACAAATGATGACCACATAATAGTTATGCTCTAAATGTCTTATTTATGTATTAATGATTAGACTATAAGACAATTGATTCTGTAATTAATGTGTTATTGCACTCAATTTCACAACAAATTATACAAAACTTCAATATTTTACATAAGTTTGCGATAAATTAGTCGTTTGGGGCGGTTTGTTAGAGAATCTACTGTTAGGCCGGGAATGTGAGACCGGAGCGTAAGGGTCGCTGTCATTTCCGCTGTACGAACGGTGAGAGTTAATGGTTGAACCGCCACCCGATGTATAACCGTTTTTGTTTAGTGAAGTTCGCGATCCGTAATGAGAACTTGGAATCCAATCAATTTTGTAGGGATCGTATTCTTCTACTTCTGAGCCCTCCCTTTCGTCAACCTATTTATGAAAAGTATAATTTAAGCAAGGACACTCAATTGACACTCAATTGATTTAGTTTTTACCTCAGTTTTAATACAATTACAGCTCAGGGATGAACACAAAAATATATTAACTAAAAGCATAATCAAAAGCATTATGGCTAACATTATGCAAAGAGCAATGAGCCAGGGAAATCGCCATTCAGTGCATTCTTGAAGAGGGAGTGCTGTCATTCAAATAGATATAAAGTAATTAATTATAGAATTCACTTAAAATTGTAAAAACTAACAAATTTCACCCCCGGGTTCGGTCACAAAAACTGTTGTCGAGGCTAAGAGTTGTATTGTATCCGCATTTGGTTTGAATTCTTCAGTATTTGTCTTAATATTGTCTCCATTGCATTGTAATTGAGGACAATTGACTTTACATAGAATTATATCACATTGAAAGTGAATTTTATTCACTTCAGGAAACTTAAACATCGAATAAATGGTGGCCTCAGCGGAATGGCTATCATTGTATGTAAAACCAGATATAAGACTCATTTTCGGACATCTATTGTTCAAATAATTGGTTTAATTATTTTTGTAATTAATACTTAATTACAAACCCATTGGCATCAATTAATTCGACTTCAGTTGTATTGGCGGCAAAACTAAAACAGTTTTTGACACTTAAATCTTTGTAATCTTCTGTAAAATAACTAAATTAGAGAAATAATAATTAAAAGTGAGACAAACCGTTAGGACTAGAAATTTCAGCTCTAAGAGTATATTGATTTCCGTGAGTCAGTCGGACTACTTTAAGCCCTTTATCCAAGAGTTTGAGCGAAACGCGAGACAATTCATTACTGACAATAAAAAATAATAATGAGTCATATCTTTTGTTAATTATTTCGCAAAAAAAGTAAATTTGTTTATTCAACTATTTTTATGAGTTTTTTAAGTAATTGAGTCAATGACCTCTCATTTGAGAACAAAATTCTAAATATAATTCCAATTATTAAATAATAGGAGAATCGAGTATTTATTTACCGCGCATTTCGGTATCCCGACTGAGAACAGGTTATAATAAAGTACTTATCGTCCGACAGTTCTAATGTTTTGTGGACCCGAACTGTTAGGGCAACGGTTCTCTCATCTGATCCCTTTTGTGAACAATAAAAGAATTAGTAATTAAGAATAAATGAGTTTTTATTGAAAACAATGGGTTTTTAAGTTTTATTTAATTGACTCAATAAATGTCAGTTTCATTATTTAAAGACATATAAAAAGATTTTATCACATTTTGAGGGAACAAATACTTTCAAATACTTTCAAAAATAATTTTAATAATTGAAATTCAATTTTCAATAAACTGTTTATTTTATTATTTGATAAAACAATTTAGTTTTGATAACAAACTGTTTTGACAATAGTTTTATCAAATTAATGATAAGTTTTTTCTTGAAAATATTTTTAGTGTATATTTTAGGAACCGTTTGAGACTAACCTTTAGTTTATGAACTCCACAATAATTGGGTTCATCGGGTTTTGCAATAAGACTAATGCTTAGAGTTGTGTTAAGATCTCCTTTGCCTGTTGTAAGACAGGGTGCTTTTCTGAAATCTCTGGTATGTATGAGACCATAGAAGGGTTGTTTATTAACAACGGCGATGTTCATAATACCCCGCTCACATCTTGCTGACACCGATGGGTTAAAGTCTGTTTCACTGTCCGTTGATTGACATAAACTCTATGTTTGGAAATCAGTTCAGAAATTATAATCGATTTGTCACTAAACTATTGGAAGTATTGGAGGTATTAGTGGGAGTAATGCAGACATTCTTTCCGATTAGCCTTCAATTCAAATGAACTTCAAGTGTTGTTCCACTTTTAGAAATATTTTGTATTCATTCAAATAATTATTTTTTTTTTATAATCAATCGATAAATATATTTAATTAATAGAAAATTTGAGACTTAAATAAAACAACAAAAACAATAAAATTCTTTTGAATGACTTTAATGACCGCAAACTTTAAGTTTGGAAATGATTTCAACTTAAATATGGATTTTAATTATAAATTAATTTCAGAATTAATTAATTTGAGAGTATCATAATATGATACACTTAAACCTCCACTATGGTAACTGTTAGGGACAGGAGATTGAGTTGAAGTTATAGATTGGTTGAAGTAATACATGTGGAGGGAAAGTATTGGTATTGGTATTGATATTGGGTCCTAGAAATCAGTTTCCATAATAGAGGGGTTAAATTATGGAGGTTTAGGTACTTTTATTTATTCAAATAAAATGTTATTTAAAAAATAAAATATAATGAAATGAGTGAAATATAGTGAAAACTTACCCAACTTATGAAATGGAGTGAAGTTAACACAAAACACAAAATTTTATTTGAATTCGAATTAAGTTTTTTCGGAAATAAAATCATTTTTGAATTTTTGTTCAAAAATTAAGATTTAATTTTCACATAATTATGACTTTTATTTAAACCAAATTAATCCCAAAAAGAAAATACAATTAGTTTGTAACAATAAAAAACAGATGAGTTTATTAACGAATTATAGTCAACATCTGTGCGGACACTGAAAGCAGTGATTCGGAACAGAATCGCAGACTTGTATACACTTACTCTCTAACTCTCCCTCTCTTTCACTCTCTTTTCGCCTCTTTTTTTCAATGGATAACAGGTTTTCGTATTTTTTCCAATTATTGCGTATTATTTGCGGCTTTAAGTCTTGATTGAAGAGCTCGAGTCCTAACGACTCAAAACTAAACTTAATAAAACTTTAAGACTAATTTAAGACTAATTTAACTCTTCTTTTGTTTAAACAAAAATTAAA
Organism: Galumna obvia; assembly: GCA_034695785.1. NCBI lineage: Eukaryota > Metazoa > Arthropoda > Arachnida > Sarcoptiformes > Galumnidae > Galumna > Galumna obvia. Next base: position 1,183 of record JAQFZM010001585.1, on the reverse strand, counting down.
ATTTGAAAACAAGACAAATGAATTAGTGGTCACTTATAAATAAAACTCGAAAATAACTAAAAAATATCGAAAGTATTCTCGAGTCGAGGGTTATTACTATTTGTGACCCATAAAACAAGTCTGACTGTAGTGACTGTAGTGTCCCACTCAGTGGAGTGACGTAAGTGAAAGCAACTTCACTTCAATGAAGAATCAAATCCTTTTGGAGTCAAAATTTGTAAAACCATCACAAAATCCTACGGACTTCACATTGAAGTTTAGTCGAGGAATCACTTCAATGGCATTAACTCCTATTCAAACCAAATATTTTTGTCTTTTTATTTCTTATAGACTGACAATAGTTTAATCAAACCATTAATTAAGAGTTAATTTCGTAAATTTGTTGAATGCATTTACTCTATAATTGAATTAATAAAAGAACTGATTGTTATTCGCACACAATTAGTGAATGAATGCCAATCCTTGGCTCTGCTTTTCTATGCTATCATTACTTAAGAAACAAACGGAAGACTCTCTGAAAAGAAGGTCTCAAGACTAGAAAAAAATAAGATTTAGTACTTCGGCATATATTATAGGTTATGGATAATATATACCTCGAGGGACATCTCAGTTCAGAGGCCAGTAATGCCTGGAATGGAATTTATTATAAAAAAAACAGAAATAATGACAGAAAATAAAATACAAATTCTTTTAGACACAAAACAAACAAAAATAGAAATCTATTTAAAAATATGTTTACAAAGTTTTGGGACTTAACTTAAAAATAAGTGTCGACTTCAGGGGTTAGAAAAGCGACACTAAATCTCATTTGTCAGACAAAAACTTATAAAAACAAATAATTAATTATAATTAAATTAGTTTTGTTTTATAAATTAATTTAATAAACAATAATTAGTGTTTTTTTAATTGTAGTCAAAAGATGAGTGAGGGAGTAAAAACAACAAGATAAATTTTTAGCAGGGATGGCAAAAGGCCGAGGTCCAAAGGGGATATAAGGAGGGTATTTTAGTCCGAGCTAGGGGGGGGGGTATTTTTAAAATAACCCAAAATTGCTTAAAAACACATAAAACATCAATTTTAAGGTTTTTTCTGCATTATGTGACTTAATTTAGTCATATTTTAACGCATTTTATCAAAATTAATGCAAAAAACTAAGAATTTTCGGCAAAAAAGGCAATTTTGT
>JAQFZM010001584.1:0-17471 GCA_034695785.1 Galumna obvia | reverse complement strand
CGAATACATGAATAAAATCAAATACAAAAGATTTGAATATAATCTGAAGAATTCATTTAACGATAAATTCTACCGAAAATTTAAATTAATAACCAATTTCTGCATAATTCAATTTTATCCCTGGTTTGTTAGTGTGGCCATCTTTTACTTCACGCCTACAATTATTGGCTATTTCTGTCGAGATGTCAACTTTAGCCTAATTGGTATTAATTTTTAATTTAATTTTAATTTAAGTAAATTTTAATTTAAATTATATCACTTTTATATAAATTAGTTATAAATAGAACCTGAACTTGCAAAATTTAACCAGGTTAATTAAATTTAAATATAGCAATAATACTATATTTTAAGCATTGATTATCAAGATTATATAAATATTGTTAAATACATTTAAACTAGTTAAATTATTGAAAGGGATTTCATTTAAAATAAATAACTTTCTATTATTTTAATTGATTTAATGGATCAAACTTTAAAGAGAACCTAGAACATTAAAAATAATTATATTATAAAAATAAATTCTATCTTGCTACTTAATTTAGGTGTTATCACCTGGACAACAATCATAACAATATGGACATATGATTTGTGGTCAATGACCTTTACCCGAGGTTCTCTTTGGATAATAACACTCAATAATTTGAGGCTTCAATTTTTACAAATAAACAAGGAAATTTTAGAATGTATACACCAAAAGAAATTTAACAAACTAGAAAGATTAATTAAATTTCACATCTCCTTGGAGAATGAAGTGTACAAGCTCAATGAAGAAATTAAATACTATATATTCATATTTTATAAACTTATTAAACATGGCTTCAATGTATACGTTTATATATCATTTTCACCTGATATAAACGAGGTGACTAAATTAATTTTAACTATGGTGACCATCCTATTTGGCTCAATCATAATTTTGTGTATTTATGTGGGGACCACAGTAACAACAGCGGCCCATAAACCCATCTCTTTGTTGTATAATCTGATGCTATCACGTGATAACAATATTGAGGTCAAGTGTAGGCTAAGACTCATGAGATTTATTGAACGCCTGTCCGGACCTGAAATCGGATTCTATTGCTATGATTTGTTTCCAATGACTTCAAACAATTTTTGTGAATATATTTTGGATTCATTTTCATGGTTTCTATTAGTCATTAAACTTCTTCGGAAAAATGGATTCATTAAATAAAGTATTTAGTTATTAATCTATACTAAGGATCCCCAAATTTGAAGCTACTGGTAATGTTTGGTTTATATTGTAAGGTTTGGACTCCAAAGGCGGCCATAACATTATACAGAACGGAATCTGATTTGTACAGGGTTTTGTGCTATATCCCAGATCAGAAAGTACTCCATTTTATTCGATACTAGAATAAATTATAAGATTTTTCGTCCTTTACGTTGATCAAAATATTGAGAGGGAGAGGAGATATAGGGGGTCAAATTTGGGATTTTTGGAAAAGTTTTTCTCGAAAACTAAAAAAGATACAAATATAGTTTTGATTCCATAAATCATTATATTTTAAGCTTAATATATTTTAAAAAGAATGACTCTCTAACTTAATGTTATCACGGAGAATTTGCATATATAAAATACAAAAAACTAATTTTAAACCATATATTAACGTTACATTCTTTAATAAGGGTTTTATGTTCCTATACTTCAAATGGGAGAAATTTTATTTTAATTCAGAAAATCATAAATAGGGGCAAATTTTATTAAAATCGTTATAATTAATAAAATTTTTTAAATTGTGAAATTTATAAATTTTTCAATAGTAGAAATAAGCTGCATTATATTGAAATATCATTAAAATGTTGTGTTCACACTAAAAAAGTATTTTTACATAAATTTTTAAAACAAAAATTACAAAAATTAAATTATTTCCAATTTAAGAAAGGAACCCTCAGTGGTTTCTAGATTATTTATGTAGTTTTAATAGCTCTTTAATTTGATGTAAAAATACAATAAAATATTTCATGAGTATGGTTTAAAATTAATTTGTATTTTATATATGCAAATTCTTTGTGATAACATTTAGTTAGAGTTATTCTTTTTAAAATTTATTAAGCTTAAATTATAATGATTTATGGAATCAAAACTATATTTGAATCTTTTATAGTTTTCGAGAAAATTTTGTCCAAAAATCCCAAATTTAACCCCTTATATCTCCTCTATCTCTCAATATTTTGATCACCGGAGAGGACGAAAAATCTTCTAATTTATTCTTGAATCGAATAAATTAGAGTACCTTCTGATTTGAGATATAGCACAAAACCCTGTACAAATAAGGTTTCGTTCTTTATAATGTTATGCCCGCTTTTGGAGTCCAAATTTTACAATATAAACCAAACATTACCAGTAACTTCAAATTTGGAGATCCTTAGTCTAGTGTTATTTTCCTATGTTTTTTCCAATAATGTTTTTGGAAATCCTAAAAAATAATCTTAATACATTATATCTAGTTTATTTGTAATTAAAAAATAATTACTTATCTTGCTAGCTTTTCGTGTAACCTAATTTCTAGTAGAGCATCAAAAATGATATTTTTTAAATATTACACTAAAATAGGTAGGCTAAATAAAAATCCAAGAAAGTTTTTTTTATTTCTATATCAGTGCAAGATAATTTAGAAAATTTTGATATATTTTCAGAAACCTAAAAATTACAAGATGATTTGTAAAATTTCAACGACTTTTTGCTTACTTTTCAAAATTAACTAAATTTCAAAATAATTGCAAGGTGATTTTAAAACTTTTATAATTTTATCAAACTAGGACAACTAACGAATAAGTGGTAAAAATATAACTTTAAAACTCCAACTAGAACCTAGAAAAATTAACAAGATCAAGTATTATTTTCCTATGTTTTTTCAAAGAGTACTCTCTTTGAAAGTATATCGAATGTTCAGAAATTTATATTCTTTCCTTACTTATCAAAATAATGTTATAAATGAACAAATTTTATAAGCTTGCTAATGTCATATAGAATATACAAAAATTTGGCTGATAAAATGGCTGAAACTGCATCGCTGGTAATCAATATAATAAACACTTAATACTTTTCAAGCTTTGTTCGATTATCATGGTATTTCGCTGTTTCATTAATATATTTTAGCCAACCAAGTTCACTCGTGATTTCAACTGCAATGGCTATCACTACCTTGGTAGTTCCATTATAATTAATTTGGAAATATTAGATGCTTCACTTATAACAAGTTTATTAAGAGTCTTAAGTTAAGACTGACCCAACAGTTCCTTATACAGTAATTAGTGGACACTCCTATCAGTTCGAATACATGAATAAAATCAAATACATAAGATTTGAATATAACCTGAAGAATAGATTTAATGATAAATTCGACCGAAAATTTAAATTAATAACCAATTTGTGCACAAATCAATTTTATCCCTGGTTTGTTAGTTTCATCCTCTTGTTATAACCCGCCTACAATTATTGGCTATTTCTATCAAAATGTCAACTTTAGTCTAATTGGTATTTAAAAATATTTATTTTTATATAAAATTTTTAATTAAAATAAGAACTTGCTTATTATTTGAACAATATTGTTAAGTTAATTATATTTAAATATTTGAATTTTTTTTATATATTGAACATTCTATACAATAATTATATAAACATTATAATAGAAAAAATTACTTAAAGGATTACTTAAAGGGAGTATTTTAAGTACCCCAGTATGTTGATAAATTTATATTACAGTATTCAATCGATAATTTTAAGTACCAATAATTTTAACTAACCGTTAATTTTAACCAAAACTCAAAACCTAAAACCCCTCCCCATAGACGTAATGTTAAAAAAACTACCGATAATTTAAACAACCAATAATTTTAACAAACCGTTAATTTTAACTAAATATGAAAATCAAATCTAATTGAAATCTATATAAAAGTGTTACCAATAATTTTAACAAAACTTTCAAAAACTAAAAATTAAATTTTCTTTAAATAATTTTATGTTTTGATAAAAAACGCTTTTGGTAATAAAATGTTTATTAAATTGTATTAAAATCAACTATTAAAACTTTATGAAATTAATGAAATTATTTTAACTTTAAAAATAGAATTAATTGTAAGTAAATCTTAAATTATTAATTATTCGTTTTAAAATAAAACTAAAACAGACATTTTAATCTTAAACAAACAAAAATAAATTATGTTTTTATTCTCAATTTATATCAGATTATCAAATAAATATTAACAATCATTTAAATAGGTATTCTTTCTTTCTACCATTAATTTTAACTAACTGATAATTTTAACCAAATGACTAAAGCCAAACATGTTAAAATTATCAATTGAGTACTGTATTATAAAAAGTTTCTAAAAACATTTTTATTTTTAAAAAAATTTGTATTCGTTTTTCAATTTCTACAATTGATTTTAATAGTATCTTATAATCTTGGTCAATCATTTCTAAATCCTTCATATTTTCAGAAGTTTTCAATTCAAGTGAAATAATATCGCGTTTTTTAAATTAATTGAAACAATGTTTTAGAAGTAAATGCCTTTCAATGATTTTATTGCTATTTGTCATAAGTCTTGCTATGAGTTCTGTTAAGTTTTCTTTCATTTATTTCTTTAAATAAATAATATCTCCAGAAATTGTTGTGGGTGATATTTTTGTAAAGGTTGTATTACTGGATATGAATGTTTGCCGTATAATCGTGGTATATTTAGTTGTTTCTAATAACCGACATTCCTTTATGAAGCTTTAAATAAACCTTTGCTAAAATAAGCATTTTATCAGGTACGTACGCATGCTTGAACATATATGTTAGAGATAGCATTTAGGGGTAAATTATAAACCTATAAACTTGAGTAAGAAACATTTTTGATATATGATTAAAGTAAAAACTTATGATATATAATAAAAATTCAAGTAAAATTTCAAGTTCAATATAATCTACCATGAATAATGTTAGCACTTTCAATGCAAATATATGACCCTTTCAGGGCTTTGCCGATCTCTAATCTAGTTCATTAAAAAAGTGACCCCTTTACTAATCATATATATGATGAATATTTCACCTTGCCTATACACTATATCAGGATAAAATCTCTATTATTTTGAAATATACTGACCAAATGCTATAAGTGATGTTTTCAAGGGTTACAAATTAATCTAATAAACAATATTATGTTCTAAATTTTTCATCATTTTATCTGGGTATACTTTTTATTAGCTTGTGTTTTCAAGCTAGTTTTAAAAAGTCCTATCCCTAATTTAGAAAAATAGCATTTATTAAATAGTTCTTTGTTAACAAAGATTAAAATTGATTAAAAAAAAGTTTTAAAACACTTACCACTTGTGGTAACTATAAGTTAGTTAACCCCTAATTGTTGTTTTGGGCCAAAACTTTAATTATTTTTAATTGTTGTAAATGAGAGGTCAATAGTTATGCTTTGTTTTTATAACTTGGTCTATAATTGAAAATAATCAATTAATTAACTAAAAACAATTAAAGTTAACCTGCTCTTTTTGCCAAATGCACGTTTAAACAGGGATTGCATTATATGTTATAGATTCTATAATATAGAAAAAACCATATACATATGTATGAGCATAGTCATATGATTAACATGTTAAACTAAAAAATTAAATCTTATAGTTGAGTTAAAACTATAACTTATAGTTTATTTAAATTTAAAATAAAATACATTTAAAACTTTTTAGAGATGACCCAAAAAACTTCGGTCGCAAATTTTGAATAACTCGAAAACTGGTTCACATAATTTTAGTTTATTTCTTTAAAAAGGATATTAAAGTAGCAATTCAGTATAATTTTTTATTAGGGTGACCAACTTTCTGGAAAAGTCCAAGTATGGACTTACCCTAGGACTTATGGACTATGCAACTACAGAAGTTATATTGAAATAATTTTATGATTGTTCCTTATATAGGATAATTTTATTTTAATTAGGCAAGATAAATTAATCAAGATCATTAAAATCTATTAATATATTAATATGTAATGATGAATTGAAAATCAAGGTTTTTAGCAAAAAGAACCAAACATTTATGGCCAAAATACAAGTTGAAAATGAAAAGTATATCGAAACGTCTTTTTATTCCTCGAAAACAAATAATTTAAATTTTTAATTTTTAATAATATCTTAATTGAAAACATCGTAATAGACAATGTGATCCAGGTTTCATATTTATAGGTCTAAATTAGCGATGCGCATTTGTGATTCATTGAATCATGGGGTTTTTTCAGATTAATTTTTCCCTAACATTATTCATGTTAGTGAAAAAGTGTACTTGTTGAGTGTCAGTAAATGAATAGTTTTTAAACTTTAGTTGAAAGTCAATAATGTCTGAAAATTTTGAAAGATTCAAATGTAAGCTTTAAAAATGCGCATCGTTTTTATAGAGTATGCTTTGACTTAATTTATTATACTTTATGAGTAAACGTTTGGTAGAGAGAGAGAGAGAGAGAGAGAGAGAGAGAGAGAGAGAATACTTATATTCTTGAAGTTTTAAAAATTATCTCACAGAGTTGAGGGACTATAAATTGAGAGTCATTTTTATGGTTATAGCTGAAAACAAATTAAAAGGTGTAATTTTTAATAATTCAATATTGTTAGTAACCATTATAAACTGAAATATAATAGCATATTTTGCAGAATATATTATATAAATATATAATGTTTACATTATCATGCAGCAAAAGGTGTTATATTTAAAACTAATTTAGTTAACCATAAACCTTTTAGCGATCCAGTGAACCTACTTTGTATGTAAATTTTATTCATCTTGATGACACTAAACTTAATCACTTTCCTTATAAAGCCTTTAAAATATTCCTTTTAATTGATTTTATTTATTTATATACATATTAAAGTATTTGTTATGTTTATATCCATTAAAAATTATCTTGTTAAAATAATTCTCCAACAAATACGATTTAAACGGCAATTATTATAGATTGTTAAAATTAAAATCGTTTAAATATCAGTAGATATTTTCAAAAAATAATTATAGTTTGAGCTTTTCTATAGTTATTATTTCGGTTATATTTTCAAATGAACACTGAGTTTAAGTTAAATATTACTTTTCTAATAAATTAAAAGTTTGAAAAAATTCAATCAATTCATTTTAAAATTATTTAACTATTTATTCATTAATTGTTTGTTTTAAAAAATAGGTATATGATTATAAGCCATAATTCATTTAATGAAATAACAAGCTAAATTTTATATAAAATTTGATATTTATGTAAAGCAGATACACTCCAAAATATAAATACTAATAATAGCATTATGTTAATAGTTTTCAAAATTTATTTTTTTATAAGTTTAGGAAAGGTTTAGTTTTAAAAAATTTGGTTCGTGCTATTTTTTGATAATAAAAATAAGGGACAGACTTTAATACATGAACAGGAATTTTAATATGGAATTCCTGTAACTTCATACAGGAAATTTCAGGCGGATTATATTTACGAGTGGTTAACGATCACTATCAATGGGTGACTAAACGAACTCATAATAAAGATTTAATTAATTATATTAATAATTAAAATTCTAAAATTTTACTCGATAAGAATAATAGATATAATCAAGTTTTACTTTTTATGTATTAAATATTAAATTTTATCCTTGCTAAATAAATTTCTGGTGGTTACAGGAATTTCATATTAAAATTCCTGTTAATGTATAAAAGTCGTTTCCTAAAAATAATTTATCGAGTAAACAGCTAGAAAGCAACTGATAACTTTAAAATAATACATTCAATTTATAATTTTATTATTCAATAGCAAGTCTTTATTTATAGAGATGGATCTTCTGAGTAAACTTGATATACCATCATAAAGTTTTAGGCAAACTTTATTAGGTAAGTCTATTTCTCCGAACGCATTTATAAAATGTTTGGCGTAATTGACATTATATTCGTAAAAAGACTTATCTTTATTATTTTGAGCGAATTCAAGTACGCTTCGATGATTCTTTATATCTTTTTCAATAATGTTGTCCATGCTGATATTATCATATTGAAGACCAAGGGTTTTGTTAAAATAATGCTGGATTATTATATCATAATGTTTTATCAAATCGTCGACGAAAATAATTTGAGGTTTAATAAAATCAGAATTAAATTCTTTGTGTATTTGAGATATAATTTTCTTAAGCGATTCAATGAATTCAATCGTTTCCTGACTTTCTTTAATTAATTCTGCTCTACCTTTATGAGCAAGTTCATCTATTGCCTTTTTAGTCTTTGCATATATACTATGTATATATTTAAGAGTACTAACCCAAATTCCAATTTTACCTCCGATGTTTTTAAGATCTCCTTGCGCAATTTCAGCATTTTCAATGTCTTAAATTAAATATTAATATTATTTAAAATAAAAAATATATCTCGAAAAATCAAGTTTATTTAATATTTATCTTGATAATTAATTTTTAAATTTTTATAATTGTTCCCCCAAAACTACAATCATAGATTGGAAATTGTGGTTATACCGGAATACCATCTAGAGCCAAATAACAGGCAAATATTCTCGGTGGTTATACCGGATAAACACTATGTCTGCCGTGAGTTACCTAAATTATTTCCCCTAAAGTGGATTTCTTTGGCTATTCTTGCTACACTTATTACTAAATGTTAATTTAAATATTTTAATTTATTTTTTACATTCAATACCCTCAAATAGTGTTGCCAGGTCGAATTTCTACAAACAAGTAGAAAAAGCATAATTTAATGGTCAAATCAAGTAGATATTAGGAAAATTAGAAATATTTAAAGGATATTTATGGTCTTAAACAAGTATTTATATAGAACTAGATTAAATTTACCAAGTAGAATTTTCTCAAATCAAGTAGCTTACTTGATTTTCAAGTAGGTCTGGGAACACTACCCTCAAATCTTTATAACTTCACCCCTCTATTATGGAAACAACTCTATAAAGAAACTGATTTCCAGGGCCCGATTCATTTCCATAGACAACCCATTATAAAAAACTTTTATTATGAAAAACCTCCAATACTCCGATAGGTAAACTACATCTGAGTACCAATAGCATTGACCGCACTTTTAATACTTCAAATTTTCCAATAAAACCTTAAATATTTAGAATTTAATGACTAAATTGAAGCGAAATAAAAATATTTAATCCAAAATGCAATATTTTTCTAAAATATAAATTATTTAAAAAAAATTAAAGTAAAATACTATTATTAATTGTATAAATATAATAAAAATTTTATAAATTTTAATTATATTTCCATTAATTATAAAAATTCTACCAATACTTTCCTCTATTATGTCAAACCTCTATAACTTCAAATAAATCTTCGGTCTCGACCAGTTTCAATATTAGAGGTTTAAATGTAATAATTAATTATTTTATAGTTTTTAAATTTATAAATTCAATATAGAGTGAAAAGTGTATCTAGTTGATTAAATAACACAATGATTCTTTCAAGATATAACAAAATTTATAGAATTAGCTTAATAATTACCCATATCACCTTGTGACATGATTTCGTCATTTATATTTTGACCTGTTTAATAAAAAAAATAAGAAAATTATTTAAATAATTTATAAATATTATACAAATTAAAAATTTTGCAAATTATGAATAATATTTTTGATGCCTTTTAATTGAATAATTAATAAAAATTATAATAAATTCTGTTTTTAGACAAAAGTATATATTTTTTTTAAATTATTTTTTTGAATAGTATAATTTATGAATTAATTAAGTATTACTTGTTTAAAAACGAATGCAAAAATATAGAATTAAAATATATATAGCGCCGCTTGTCTGGGGGTAGCACTGGTTGGTTGTTTGAATGGCGATCTCCCGATCGGCCGGTGTATATATTAACCCCGTTTATTTCGAAAAAACTTAAAAAGAATATATATATTCTCTTTTTAGACAGAATTAATACGGATATTATAAAAATTTCATTAATAAATCAGATAAATTAAAATTAATTTAAAATATTTAAAAAAATTGCCAATTTATTCGATATTAGTAAATCACAATTAAAGTGTTTCGCCTAATGACACGGATGAGGATTGAAAGAAGAGACCTCTGAACAGAGAAAAAGCCTCAAACTGACCCTTGATTATATTTTTATATGACTTCTTTTGATAGCCATCTGATTGCTTGGTATCCAATGAATTATTTAATCTATTTTAAAGTTAAAAATTTGTTTTCCTTTTTCGGTTGAGATTCGTTTTTATTTTGATGATTAAATAGATAAGAATTTGGCCACAGATTAATCGGAATAAATATTTCTAAAAGTTTATTGACGAAATGAAATGTAATAAAAGTAGAATTATTCGAAATAAAGAAATTATTATTCTGTCAATTAGTATGCGAGCAAGTTTGTCGTCTAGGTCGGGTATCCAATCATCGAGACATTCGGGGTCCGTTACATAGAGAATTTTAACTAAACATTGAGATATAAATTCTTATTACAAATTTGTACAAAATTTTAACATTCAGCTTCGGTTTCAAATTTATTAGAATTGATTTAAACCCCCTCAGTAAAACATCTCACAATTTTTTGTTTTAAGATTATACGCACACTTCTGGATCAGAGCTCTACAATATCCCTAATCCGACGGTTAAGAACATATTTCTATAAAAATGCTTTATAACAACAATAACAATCTAATATTTTTGTCATAAAGCTTTAGTTTAATTTTTAAAAACTTTCAGCAAAAAATCCTTTGTTATGCAAAATATTTGTTTCAAAATATTTCATTATTCTCTGTTTATATGGTTAAAACGAAAAAATACGATAATAATTCATAAATAATTAACCAAAATCTAGCAATTTGTTTTGTTGAACAAGATGATTTATAAAAAAATTTAAAAATTCTTATAAACATCCATAAAATTTAGATCATATATTCGCAGACACAGAATTTAAAAAATTTGTCTATATTAATTTAAATAATATATGAAAATGTTCTAAATAAATTTAACATAATTTCAATTATTTTGTTTTATCACATTATATTTGTAGGATCAAAAAATTCTTTTCAGGGAAAACTCAAATATAACTAAAAAGTTTCTTAAATGAAGTAAAAGCATTATGTTAATCGATTTATTATAAATCTAATGAGGAAAAAATTATTTAAAAATATCACGTGATTTTAAAAATTTCGGGCTTTTTTAAAGATCATAGTTACAGTTCAAACCTGAATAGATAGAGGAGATATTCTGAATAGTTATGATAGGGGAAAAGTTAAATTTTATTATAACTAGTTAACCAATTAAATCAGATAAGAGTAAAAATATTCTGGTAATTTGAATATCAACAAATTTTCATAGATAATCATTAGGAAAATTTGGCTAACCATATAAATGAAATTTATTGTGAATTTTATATAAAGGTCATCAAGATGTTCAATTTTGTTGCTTAACACTTTTTGATCAAAGTAAACATAAAGGCAAGGAATCGTGTTAAATATGTTTGAAAATCATATAAAAACATTAAATTTTTCTATATCTGATTCAATTTTGACACAAAAAACAAGCTTTAATCAAAAAGGTATTATAAAAAAAGTTATTTATACTCCAAATATAAACATTATGTTATTAATACCGCTATTAGCATCATGATCACCAATAATAACTTGATGTTGTAGATTCTGCGCAGGTAGGGTTTCATTATGTTCTAGGAAAATAAAATAATTTTAGAGAAAATATTTTGATAATTTTGATTGAATATCTTTTTCAATTAATTTAATTAATTTATCAATTTGTATGGAAAAAATTAAATTAAATAAAAATTTATATAATTCAATTCATTATTTTTGAAAATTATATCATTTTACTAATTAGATAAACTTACCCTGAATACGCGACTCAATAAGAATAAATACAACTAACAATAGGAAAATAATTATATAGCTCATTATGAAAAAGAGCTATTTATTTTTATCCATATATGAACAATATGTCAAATGTTATGCTGTAACGAGAATTCAAGTGAGAATTTAAATATTAACCAACGAAAAAAATATAAAGTAAAAAAATAATCATTACATTTACGCTTATTTATTAAAAATTTTAGACCACATGTATTTTAACAAAATATTGTATTAAAAATATTTTCATTCATTTAAATTCTAAATGATTTCATAATCTATAAAATATATTATTATTGGGAAAGTTATAACATTCCCACTTTTGATTCATAATAATGTCTCACATTTACAAATAAATGAATTATTTAACTTTAGGTGCCATAAACCTTATAATAAAATGAATTATATGTTTTTTTGCTAAAATGATTACTTCATTTAATTTCTGATTTAGAATTCATTTCAAATATTAATAACTTTTATTTTCAATAGTGTGTAACACTTGTTGTAAACGTTTATAATTGAATTAATTTGTTTGGAATAAAATTGTTCGCTACTCATTTGACCAAAAGTGAGTCCTAACACATATCAACCTAATCGAAACCTACTCAACCACTGTTTTTATTTCAAATTTTTATCGTCCTAATCATCCCTTAAATTAATTTAACTATCGTCTAAATCTTATTTCAATTTTACTTATTTTTCATTCCATATATAGAGAAAAGAATTATAGAAATTGTATTCTGAACAAAAAACGCGATCGACAAAAAAATTTTAAAGCTATATTCTGCCTTGGAGAGTTTTGTAAAATCTTTTATGACACAACTTCTGAGAATTTAATAATTTCAGTCATTCACGACTCTTTAAATTTCACTAATTCTGTGTTCTGTAGCGATAATGGAATATTGCTCTTGCACTAACCACTTTGGTTTGTGTTAATTTAAGGTTATCGTTATATCGGTGTTGAGAAATAAATCTCTATTTGTGTGATCCTTAAGTGTTTCACAAATTTATGTAGGCTTTTTCTTCTCAAATTAAAGATATGTTGTTTCCTTCTTTGATTATCCTTTTATTGGGACGTTGATAGCAAAAATTTGACACTTTTATTCTATATATATAAGCCGTAAATAAAAATAAATAATTTGACTTTTTATTTAAATAAATGAAACGTTGTTAACTTGGCAAAACCAGAAAAAAAGAAATTATTTATCATAAATATTCATAAAATTGAGTACTGATTGCATAACTAATAAGAGATCAAAATAGTCGATCAATAAGGAGTTTATAATTATTGAAAATGAGTTGTAATAATGAGTTATCTCCTTACAGTTCCACAAATTGTGTGACTCATAACACCAATTACTTACAAATCCTGTCACTTAAAACCCATGCAACTTTCACAACTACTTTGATTTTTACTAATCTTGAGATTTCTATTTTACAATTCTATTAAATGACTTCTTATTCGACCAAAAAATTCAATATTATTTGGAAACGTTGTAAATCAGTATTCTTTCCCCACTACTTTAAGACCATTTGGATGAGAGAGGAATACAAGTTTTCCAAAGGATCCATTACTGTCCAAACCTTTCCTTTTACAGTCCTTTTTCATGGCTTCTCGTTTTTCCCAAGTAGTGATGTATCGTCTCGAAAGCAGTCCAGAACCGATTTTGTCCTCCATTTTGTGCCGGTGGTCACTAGTGGTGACACTGAAGTGAGGCCACACGTGACCAAAGGCTAGGGCCAGTGCCTCCACCAATGTTTAAGGCCGAAGGGAAGTCTGTGCAGGGACAGACCCAGAGGAGGACCCACAACACAATAACTCCTCTCAAAGGGATCGAAGAGAACAATATCAGTAGAGAACCGCTCAATACAACACAAACACAAGTCTTTAAAAACTAATTTATTTAACGATAATTTAATGAAAAAACAAATTTAAATAAACAAAACTATTCGATAACCGGCAAAAAACTACAGGCGGTCAACACTGACCAGACCTGCACACGAGAGACGACACGTCTCGTGTCTCAATCAAAACTACGACTAACTCTACTCTAACTAATTAACAGATACATATCTTTATATACTCTCTGATGCACTCATAGGCAAAACATTTTAACAATAACTCATTTCTAGGTCTTTCCATAACTCATACAAATATACAAACAAACTATAAGTTCAGGTAAGTATACTGTTAGGCACTGATAAGGTTTCAGCGCCTAACATATATTTAAAAATTTTATTTAATTTAGGATATATAAAATAAATTTTACATT
This sequence comes from Galumna obvia, assembly GCA_034695785.1. NCBI lineage: Eukaryota > Metazoa > Arthropoda > Arachnida > Sarcoptiformes > Galumnidae > Galumna > Galumna obvia. The sequence continues at coordinate 3,334 of JAQFZM010001584.1, read as the reverse complement.
ATCCCTGATGCTATATATTGAAAATACTATAACTAATTAGCACTACTTGTAAATTGCTTGTAAATTTTTGTAATTTAAAATATATTAAATAATACATCTTTTTTAATAAACAGTTAAAGATCGATAGCGTGAACGACCATTTAGGAGAATTGACCAATGGGGTGAATCACTTTTAAATCCCCGAGTACTACCAAGAGTCATAGTGGAGAAGTAAAAGAAAAACAGCATTTTCATATGTGGTGAGTCTAAGGGGGATGGTAAAAGAATTAATTGAAGTAAGGTTGGAAGGAGGTTATAAAGTTAGTTTAGTAGTGTTGTAAAGTTGAAAATAATTTTTACATTTATTTAAGGTTTGGCCATCAGAGGGCCTCAAAATCAAAGTAGATTTTGCCATTTATCTCAGGGGGCGAAACTAGTGGAGAAATGGGAATTTTTGACTATAGTAGAGCTACCAATGGCAAACAATAATTGAAGAGAATGTCACCATGGCTAAACCGGAAGTACCATAGAAATTTATAATAAAATTTTGCAAAATATAAAACTAATTTTATTTCAATAGGTTTTGAGTGAGCGTGAAAAAAATCAAACATAACTGTGTCTTATTTCAGCCAAAAACCTCAGCCCATGCGTCAAATCCGGAAGTTCAGGACAACGTCTATTACTTTTGGGCCAGTATTGTATAAGAAAGGACTATCTCCAAACGCCATATATGTAAGCTTTTTCCGAACCTACAGAATAAAGATAAAAATAATATAACAACAATTTTAGTGTAAACTAATTTTAATAAAAAAAATTTTTTTAAATTTTAACTTTTTTTTCTTTTTTATAATTTTTTATTTTTTATTTTAAGCATAAATACACTTTTTTGTAAACTATCAAGTCTTGCAAATTACTTTACCCTATTGTTTTCTGATGAATATTCTCTGATGAAATGAAAATTCTGTTTATCTGGCACAGCTACGTACGCCACCCATCTTGTATGTAATTAATAATCGATAGATTCAACATTATCGTTAATTAACAAATAGAGATAAGTATTTCTTATTGACAAATTGTAATATTTTATACAAAAAATCACGAATACCGACAACAAATATCAATTACTGTTTTTACAAATGTCTTGAAAATGAGAAAATATTTTAAAAAAGTTTGAAATTATTAATTAAGTTAGAAATATTGTGGACAAAAAATGATCTTAAACATTATTCAAATATAACTCGAATTCTTCAAAATACCGACAAAATTATCGAAATTTGTGAAAAATCTTTAAACAAATTTATTGTAAAATAGTTTAGAGTCTTCGCAAAACATCCGGGGATAGATAAAGCTCTTTTGGATCAAAAAATTAAGAAGTAAAAAAGTGTCACTACAAATGATAAACCAAGTAAATTTTCGATAGCACTCGATTATGTCAATAATTTGCAGAAATATTTTGCAGAAAGAAATATCAATACTTTTATGGATTCATTTAATAATATGAGAAGAAATGTGGTTAATCAAACATTTCTTTCGTCAATTCAGAAAAAAATTACTCAATATTTTACTGAATAATTTCTTAAATTATATTTTTATATAAATTGATGGCTAATTATATCGAATAAAACTATTGTTTATAAAATGACCGATTTGGGTAACTAATAAATAGAGTAAACCAAATTTTCACCAACGATAAGTTTCACGCTATCAATATTTAACCGTATTTAATAGTTTAGAAAATTAATAGTTATAAAATTTGAAGATAAATATATTTTTATTTATTTCATATGGATTCTCTGTTTAATTTTTTTAGTTCTTCTAGGTTGATTTAACTTATAAAATGTTTTTAAAAGTTTTTTCATAATAGATTTAATTTAGATTAAGTTTAAGTATAAGACTACACTAATATTTATATCCTTAAAATTCTAAATCCTTGTTATTCTAGGGAAAAATTAAAAGATGTGAATAAATGTCGATAATGGTGTCAATATTCTCAAGTTTTGCCTTATATATTTTCGAGAGAAAATAAACTATTTTCATTCAAGATACATTATATTTAAGTTTGTTATTATCTTTAATAAAAACACCACTATAAAGTTAATATAAAATATATTATTAATTTAAAGTTACTTAAATTAATATTTTAAAATTTTGAAGAATTTTAATAATTCTAAAAGTTGATTTCATAAAAATATCACTTTAGTTTAGATATAATGAAAAATATATTAATCTAAATGTTAATCATTTGATTAGGTGAAAAGTTATAAAGGTGAAAGCAGATTAGAATATTTATTAAAGTTGTTACAATGATCTATTTGCAAGTTCAATAATGGGTCACTAATTGGTCAATAGTGGGTCATGGGTCATAATAGCTACTTAAATGACCAATGACCCATGGTTCATGGATCATGTGTCATTATAACCCAGTCCAAACCTAAACACTAAATACTTTAAATAATATAATAGGTTAAAGTCATCTCTTAAAAAAAGGTTTGAGTTTTAGTTTGAGTTTAGTTTAAGATTGTATTAAATTTGGTTTTGAGTTGAGATAAAAGTTTGTTTTGAGGTAAGGTTTAGAAATTGAGTTTGAGTTGAATTTATATTTAATATGAGGTTTTGTTTTTTAAATTAATATTTGAATTATGTTTTAAAGTAATCACTATTACTTACTCTATATAATATTCTATTTGTTATTTTTAACTATAAATAATTGAAAGATGGAATAAAAAAGAAGTTTAAGGGTCACGTGACACATATTGTGAAACGGATTGCAATTAGTGTAAATCAATCCCTTATAAAGTTACAAAATATTACTTTGAAAACGTGTAAATCAAAAAAACACATAAAGTAGTGTTCAAATCTAACTAGGACAACTTAACAGGCTATATTTCTTACACTATTTAATTAAATATAACAAAATTTTGCATGCACATTTATTGACTCCCCCCATTGTTAAATATTAAGTTAATTTTATTATTATTAATATTAGGGGTTTCAAAAAGTTTTAAAACTACATTTTTGAAATTTAAAAAAATTGGCTTGATCAATTTTGGTTCTGTATAAAGCCTTCAATAGATCTTCTTAATACCTTTAAAATGATGTCAAGATCATTAAATTCGGTTAGGAAATAAGAAACCTGTGGTTATTTGAATATCAATTTTTTGAGCTAAAAACAATAATGATACCCTATAAAAATCTAAACCAGGAAATTCCAAATAATTTTTAGCCTTTTTTCAATAAAATATTTTATGTGAAGCAATTTTGTTGCTTGATTCTTTTTGTTCAAAGCTGAAATAAACTCGCTAGATGAGATCAAAATTGATGGCAAATCATATAAAAAATGCAACTTTCTTAATTA
>JAQFZM010001583.1:0-17477 GCA_034695785.1 Galumna obvia | reverse complement strand
GACCCATTATTATGAGTCAATCCAGAAAGAATGCTAAGTCTTTCTACTAAATCTTGATTGTCTTTCATTCCAAACATTTCGAATATATGATTGAAATAATAATATTCTGTCGAAAATAATTTTCTTGAATCAGTTTCTGTTCTCTCGAAATAAGGGTAGCTTAAATTATTTGTTGGAATTTTATATATATTAATATCGAGAAAGTTTCCACTTTTTATATCGTTTAGCTGCCCATATGTAGCTTTTCTACCAAAAGAATTAATGTCCATATAAGTTTCCTGGAAAATATGGTGAAATATTTTATAATGAAAAATATTAATACGGTCAAAATTTGTTTCAAAATAAAAATGCGTTCATTTTAAAACGATAAGATATATTCAAATTTTGTAAAGCCAAGAAAGATATCTGAAAGAAATACCACTTACGTTTAATTTTAGGACATAAGATTTTTTCGGAAAGGGTCTTAACTTGTTTTTTGTCCGTAAAAACCTTATAGTAAACACGTTCTTTCAAAAGTCGTTGATTTAAACGATCTTGACCATATTGGAAAGCTTATGTTTCATAGAATTGATTGGTACAAAATTATCGGCCAATTTCAAGTGTTCAAAAATTTAAGTTAAATAAAAAATTTTATCATGTTCAAACTTTACTTGTAGTAATGATATATCAGTTTAATATTTATCTTTATTTAAAGCTTTTAACCACAAATTTGCCAGGTTATATTCACGAGAGCAATAGACCTGTTGCCGATAATTTTTGTACCAAAAAATTGAATTCAACATAAGCTTTCAAATGTGACCAAAATAATTTTTATCCGCGACTGTCGAAGGAACGTGTTTACTACTTAACGAAAAAGAATATTGAAAAATTAATTATATTCCAAATATGGAATTTTAGCTCCATTATATAAATATTAAAATTATTTATTTATCTAGTTTAATCTTCCTATTAATCAATGATATATCTCAATATTAAAGCAAGGTATATGAAATATTTTTATAAAATTTATACATATTATAAATTTATTTGATAAGTGTATTTTTGTTTTTAAAAATTCCTTCTAGTTTAGACAAAATTAGCTTGCAAATTTCAAAAATTGGAAAATGCTATTTGATCTTGTTCAATCATTTTTAAATAATTTTGATCAAACAAAATTAATTTAATGCAAGGATGGCGAAAGAGGGATATTCCGCAATACCCCCTACGAGTCCAAAGTTGGCAAAATACCCCACCTAGAAAAAATCAGAAATAAGACCCCCCTCCCACCTAGAAAATCGGGGTCGGCGCGAATTGTTAAAAATGTAGAAAAAATCGGCAAATATTTAAAGAAAATTATCAGTTTTGACAATATTTTGAGTTAAAAATCGTTTAAATTAAAATTTCTTATTAAAATTATCGATATTTAATAGCAATTTTTACCCAAAAAATTCATTTTTTAGTGAAAAATTGGCAAAATATAGCTTTTTTAGTGAAGTAGTTTGTATACATGATAATTATAGTACTTAATAACCTTTAAATAGCCTAAAATAGCAATAAATAGCTTAATAGTGCAAAAATAGACGTTTTTGAGGTTTTCGAAAAAATTTTTACCCGACCAGCCCCCTCCTACAGCCTCGACCTTTCGTCATCCCTGCTTATAATGGATATATTTCGTGATTTTATTTAGCAAGATTGGCAAATAAATTTATTTTAAAACTTTAATCGATATTTAATATTCAATCAAAATAGGAATATAATTTTTTTAAAATATTGATAATTTTATATAAATATTTTTTTTATTAGTGTACATTTTGAGAGTGTCTTGAAAAATTTAAAGACTTGGCAATTTTCAATTAATAGAAAGTTTAAATTTTATAAATATTCCATAATATTTAATAAATAGCTAAAGTTTTATATTAAACGTAAGTATAATATATAATAAAAGAAATTTCCTTACATACGTTTCTCTATATTCTTTACAGTAGGGACACTTTGCAAAACGCCAAAAACAATACCAAGATTTTTAAAACCTTAAGATATTCAAACAAGGTAAAATGATTTCTACTATAGCCTTTTTAAAAATTTATTCAGAAAAATATTTTAAAATTTACAATTACAATAAAATCAAGTGTAAAAGTCGCACATTATTTATAAGTCGCTGGTCGAAATTTTTGAAATATTGATTTTATTCCTTATATAAGTCACATCCCATGTATAGGTCGCATTATATCTACAGTAAAATCTAATGCAAATTTGCAAATATTTATTTTGTAGTCATAATTTTTAACTATTCTTCATTCAAAGGATGAAATAATAATCATAAATGAAATTTTTATTTGTGTCTGATAAAATTTTATTTAAAATTATAAATAAAAATGAATTACTTTATTATTAGATAAAAATTTGATTAGAAGCGATAAAGTTTCAACACCTGTTGGTGAAATATTTAATTAAAACTATTGAATCTATCGAACAAGCTTTTTTATTGATCAAGAGCTATTTTAAAATATATCACTAAGCTTTTACAGTCACCGATCAGTTTTATAAAGTGATCGGGAATTAGGATTTAGTTCATAAAACTGATTGGTTCATAAAATCGGTAGTTTTGTATTTTATTTAATATTCATTTATTATAAAGTATACATCAATTAATTGAAAAAATCAGTTATTTTTTGCTGTTTAATTAATGACATAAATGTATTTTCAATGAATTTTTTATGCATTTCATTTAAATTATCATTAAGTGATAGGTCACCGATTTGACCTTTGTTTGACGAATATTTTTGTAAAGTATTTATGGCTATAATTTATCAAAGATTTTTATTTTATCACTAATTGATAACTATTGTAGTATAAAATAAGACATTTATCACTAAAATAATGTGTTTTTAATATTCAATTTATATGATGTAATAATTTATTTTTGGTTCATAAAACTGATCCCTAATTTCTATAATTTGTATTAGTTTTGATTTGAATATTTTGTTCATAAAAATGATTGGTTCATAAAACCAGTACTTCATAATACTGAACCACATTTAACATTAGTGTCTATGCGAAGAGTTTTAGGTTTTAAGAATTACTTCATAAATCGGTTGGTTCATAAAACCCATACTTCATAAAACTGATCGGTGACTGTATATACAGCCCAACGAGGCCAAAATTTGAAACCCCCCTACGAGTTTGGGACCCTTAACATTAGCGTCTATGGACAGACACTAGATATGTTGGGTCTAGAGGGGGTATTTTGGCAAAATACACCCCCGAGAGTTCGGCTCTTTAGCCATCCCTGATACTACTTAATTTATTAATTAAAATGAGATGATTTTGTTTTAACACGATAAAATACAGAATATAGAATATTGATTAATGATACATAATAAATGATTTACATGAATAAAATTAATGTATGAAATGTATATTTAAAATGAATTTATCATTAAAACTAAAATTAATCTCAATCCCTGATCGAAGACTATTCATATGAAGTAAGGATTTTTCACCTATTCTTGGTAAAAGAATTTACATTTAACGATACGTAACATAAATTCTGCACAACTTTTAGACACAAAATATAGCATCAAATAATCAAGATCTTTTAATAATTAATATTTAATAATATTCTTTGTTTATTTATAAGTTAAAAACAAAAACCGCTTCAAAATTGGTTGAACTATGACTGAGCTATGGTCTCAAAACCGAAACAACTCTCCGAAAGGGTCGTGACATTTAGCTTAAAATATAGTCCAAAATGTCCCAAAAATTATTTTTGAAAATTAATGTAGGCCAAACCCTTTTCTGTATTGTGCTGAAACCTGGTACACAGTTAGATATTATCGGTATTAAAAGTTGATAATCTTTTGGTTTAAATAGGTTGACCACTTTCCCGAATTTGGCCAGAATTTGTATTTTTTGCGGTAAAAATTTCAACGGTTTTTGGATTTTTTCTAACCGAAGACATTGTCGGACATAAAAGTGGTCAATTAGTTATTAGTTTGTAGAAGAAAGGGGAACATTTTATAATCACATTTGAGTCTCATATTTGCTTAATATAGTCATAAATTAATTAAATGTTAAATAAAATTCCATTTTTAGCGAAGTGCCCAATAAAACAAATATCCAAAATTATCGGTTTTTGAAGATCTTTCTATTGTACTGACCTAATATGTTTACCATAATGACTGGAGAGTTTATACTATTCATTATCTTAAAAATCAGCTAAAGATATACATACGATATTTAGATCAGAATGTTGTCAAAAGCATTTTTGGTAATGTAAAAATTTGGATCCGAATTACCGAAATATCTGGACACATTAATTTAATTTTTTAATACCGATTATTTTCATATATAATGTAGATATAATAAATAAAACCTCTTTTAATTTTTAATTACCTGACCAGTATTAATAGATTAAAATAACTTGTGCAGATTTTATATTACGTATCGTTATAAACTTTTACTTTAAATAATAAAGCTTGCACAAATTAAGCTGCGAAGAGCTGAGAAAGGGGATTAACAAGTTAAGTTAATTAAACTTAAGTAATGTTTTAGATTTTAGATGTTCACTTATATGCTGACATGGCCAAACCATTCGATCCCAGGGGGTATTAGGAGGGGGGTATTTTGAAAATGATTGCCCATAATTGCCTCAAAACACATAAAACGTCATTTTTACGCTGTTTTCTGATGTAAATGACTACTTTTTGTCATATTTTAACATATTTCATCGAAATTAATGCAAAAACTAAGAAATTTTGACAAAAAAAGGCAAATTTGAAAAATTTTCGAAAATTTATACATCAAAATTTTCACTTAAAAACTGTAATTTTGACGTTTTTATGCGTTTTAATTAGGTTTTTACTAAGTTTTCATAAAATTGCAGGTTTTTACTTATTTTTCTCTGAATTTTTACTATTTTCCGACCATTTTTCTGAATTTTTCCCCTTTTCTCTAGGGGGTACCTGACCTTTGGTCTCAGGGGGGTATTTTCAATGAATATAAAAATTCAATGAATATAATATAGCAATTATATATAATAATCCTTGATATGGGAAATTACATTAACGCCAATAATTTTTGATTTAATTGAGATATTAATTTCAAACTTGGTAGGATAAAACAGTATTTTATTTTACACTAAATTATGAAGTTTCATTAAAATTGATTAAGTAAAATTTGAACAAGATCAATTCGAATTTTCAAAATTTTGAAATTTGTAAGGTCATATTATCTAAAATAATATGAATTTTGAAAAATAAAAATACATGTGTCAAATCATTTTTGATTCACTATAAAATAGCATCAAAATATTTCATCTATCTTATTTATTATATCTGAGCAATAAACATCATAGTTTTATAGAAATTTTGAACTAGATACAATTTTTTTTAAATATAATTATAGTGGTGCAAAAATTCCATAGTTAGGAATTTAAGGAAATTTTTTTATTCTTATTCGTTGAGATTTAATAAAGAAAAAAACTACCCTTTTGTCAAATATTGTATGTACCAAATATTATCATTTAAAATAGTTTTATAAAATCAAATAATTTGTATTTAATCGTATTTTTGTGTAAAATTTTAAAACAAACGTTTCGTCATTATTGTAGTCTTTTAGATTATTCAGGAATTGTCTTGATTCTTTCAAAATAATCATTCTTTAGAATTTCTAATCTATTAGTCTAATAATTTTTTGCAATTTTATATTAAAGTCGATTAGACTTAACCTGTCCAAAATCATAAGTTCAATCGCTTTAGACCTAACTCATCCTTATATTCTCTTTGTGTGACATAAGTTCATTATATACATATCATATTAGACTTTAATATAAAATTGCAAAAAATAACAAATAAAATGCAAACGTATTTGTTATGAAACTATTTTAATAAATTTTCATAAACTTTCATCTCTTCCTGGTTAACAAATGATAGAGCAATGCTTTTCATTTGTAGATTTATCTAAAACTGGTGAATGCAAATACCAAGCAAATGTATTGACCAAGAACTAAATTCAGAACTAAAAACATTTTTATCAAAAAACTTTTACAGCTTTATTTTGTCGTTTTTGCTTATATTATATTATCAATAGAAAAGTATGTAAATTAAGAGCACTTTCGTTAATAATTGCATACTCATTCTAATAATCTCATATGAATACGTTTTATGTGTTTGCTCATCTCTCTTATCATACACATTTACTCGTTCTCGGTATACGATTTACTTGTTCACATATTTCAATAAGTATTCTGGATATTGAATATCTTAAGGGTATTTTGAATTGTTTCGATATTTTTCGTTGTTTTTAAGTTAAAATTCAACAAAAAAGACAAAAATAGAGTAAAACACTTTGAAATAATGTAAAACATTATTTTTAATAATTTTTTAAAAAATAATTTTTAAATCTCTCTCAATGCTCTCTCACACCTCTCTCTCAAATTCAAATCCTTCTCTAATCGAAACTCTTCGCCATTTCTTTTTTAGGAATGTCTCCCCTTTGAAAAATATATTAAGTATTAAGTAATATATGAATACATACTTTTATCATTTATTGGTATTACTTGTTGTGTATCTGAAAGAAAAAAATTCATTTCAAAATTTATTTTTTAAATAAATATGAAATTAATTTAAAAAATAATAGAAAATATTTGATTGTTTTATTATTTATTTTTTCACTTAATTTATAACTGAATCAAAACCTAATTCTATATGAATTACATTTACATAAATGAAGTGAAATGTGATTTTTTATTAAATAAAATTTTAGTTTATTTTAAAAATTATTCATTTATTTAATCAACGAAACACTAAATTGAAACTCACTGTAAGTGAATGGAATTCTAAGAAATACTGTTATTAAGTTCAGTCAAAAATTCAAATCAATTCATAACTTAAGAAACATTAGAATCAAAAGAATATAACTCTTAACCAAAAGTAATGAAAAGACTCAAATAGTCTCGAGTGAAGAGTCTTTTTGTTAAAATCTAATGGATTTAATCCATGGCTGACTATATTTTCTAAGACCTAATTTTATAGGCTATTAGACTATCGTTTTTCTCTCTAAATAAGAACTAAAGATTCGACGTATAAATTATAGCAATTCTTTAACGATACAAATATTTCAGTTTAAGGTTTGACTTCTATTGAATTGGATTCTTTAGCTAGATTATTTCATCAAAAAGTGAACCATTAGTAAATAAAATGTTGATTCCTTCACAAATATGAGAAAATCTTTTGAAAGAGTGAAAAATGTTTACTATTGTCTTCATTACAGTAAACAACTAAACACTAAATTAAAGTAAACACAAAATTATATCAATTTATATATCATTCTATAAATTGTAGTAAAAATTCTGACGAAAATCTCTTTTAAAAATACTTTTAGAAATAATTTTTCACTTGAATTAAGCAAAAAAGAAATTCGAGGAAAAGAATTTCATAAAAATGTCTAAAAAGAGAATAACTGAGAATACGAACGACACTAAAATAGGTGTTGAGTGAAGATTTGTAGTCATCAAAAAGTTGTCATGTTAAGTTAATTTGTGATTTATACCAAAAAACAATGGTTCAAATGATGGCTTATAATCAGATCGTTTGAATGAATGGATCGATAAAAGCCCTCAAAGATAAACGAAATGGATTTGTTTGTGAAGAAAATATTTTGATTCGTTTTTCATAACTACTAAATGATTGAAGTGTTGGTCACAAAACGAATATATTATACAACTTTTCACGATATCAATTGAAACTTATTGAAGAAGAATAGACCAGTATTTTAGCACAATATGAAGAGCGCATATGTTTTTGTCGCATAACATATAGAAAACTTGATGTCATCTGCAAAATGTGACCATTCCTTGAAAAAATGGTTCCAAAAGAAAGAAAGAGTAAATTTGTAGGACTGACAGTATTCTTGTCGATGAATGCAAACTAAGATTAAAATGAATGATTGGATCCTAACGATCAAACATCTCTTCTTTGAATAAAATATGATCTGAAGGGTCAGCCATATAATAGAATGTCTCAAATGATGGCCAAAATGATCACTGAATAGAAGTAATAACGCGAAACATTTGTGTTTTGATTCGTCAGAATTAGCTTTTATTGAATTTATTGCTTCGATTACAACTCATTGTATAACTCAATATATGGGACGCATCGCTCCGAGTGTTTGACTCCGATATCACCACTACTTCTTTTATACAATATATTAATAATAAAACATTTATTAATTTATTAGAAATGACCAAAAAAGGAAATAAACGCTCAAATTTCTCACAAATTATACCTTAAGTACTTCTTTCAAATTGTTTTCATTAAATTTTCAAAATAATCTCAAATAAATGAGATTTTATTTTAATTTTGTTTTAATAAAATTACTTCTAATAACCAAAAAAAAAGTCTGGACTATATCTAAAAGGGTCTACAAAGAAAATTCAATTTACTTACGCTGAATATAAGCAATAGTTCCTCCCACTCCAATGAAGATCAGGAACTAAACATGGACAAAATAATTAAAAAAAAAGAATAATTGAAAAACGAAATAAAATAAATATGATCCGAAACAATTTAGTTACACAACTTCTTTTGCTTTTTTTGCTATAAAACAGAAAACCGTTTTTTGAATTATTAATATAAAAGATAAGAGTTATATAAAGCATCAAAATATGATTTATTTTTCACTGATATTTAATATAATTTAAAAAAGTTTGTACAAACATAGTATACACTATGAGTAGCATTACATTGAATTGCATACTCATTTTATTCTTTTTGATTGCATTCTCTTTGATTTATTTCCATCGGTTTTATTTTTATGAGGAGTTAAAAAATATTAGTTCTAATATATAACCAAATTATAGTTTTATGTTTTATATAAAAAAGTGTACAAAAATGTTTTAGTCTTCTCTAAGTATTAGAGAATTAGAGAGAGATTTACATTTAATTAATATATTTTTAAAACTTCAAAATGTTTTTATTCAAATATCTTTAAATTTATTTTTTATGATTTAGAATATATTATTAAAATTTGGCAAAAAATCATATGGAAGTTAACGGTATTTATCAAGAACAAATAGATGCAAAATTTAATTCTTCTTAAATTTGATTTTTTTGTCTTCTTTTTAATTAAATTAGAATTTTCTTAATAACTCTATAAGTTAAGTAAAGTTAAAAACATGAGTTAATTTATTATTGAAAATGAATGAAAATTGTTGCAAGTCTAAATTAAAGGTGATTCCGATTTAAAGCTTCCTTAATAAAGATGTTTATTAAATAGTTTTTCTATAAGTTTGACTTTATTAGCATTTCATTGATAGATAAAAATGGTTTTGATTGTATTCTCGAAATTATTATATAATCAAAGGTTAGAGAATTATCAATGATTTAACTTTTTTAATGTCAATCATTACTTCTATAAATAATAGTTGACTATAACTGAATTTTTTCCTAAAGACTACCCTTGATTTAAAAGATATGTTAGATATTCATTGAAAACGATAAAAATGTTGGAAAAGTAGATTAATTGAATGTCAGCGACAAAAGTTAATAAATCATATTTTTATCATTTTTTGTTAATCGATTATTTCAATTGAAATAAAATTAAAAGTATTTAAAAAGAGGGGAAATGTATTGAATTTAGTGATACTCACAGAGATTCCGATGACAAGCATTACCGCCAATACATAAAAAGAGCGCTTTCGAGTGATAAAGTCATTGACGGCACAGCTCTCCATATAATTATTTGTGCGAACCTGAGCTTCAGTCCCATAATCTTTTGATAGCAATGATGAGTATGTGTGACAATTAGGCAGTGCTGGCATCGATGCCAACTGGGCTACACCTACTCTCGTCTGATAGTTGTGTCCAATTTGCTGATCCATAAAGACTTAATGTCTTGAAATATCGATTAGTCGTTTCCAAAGAAATAGTTTTCGAGTATTTTTTTTCAATTGAAAAATTGTGTTCAATATATAGGAAAGTTTGTGCCGTTTGAGTAAATATTAGTGTTTGAGCCCTTATTCCTTCAATACTCTGTCTGTTATAAACACTTTATATATTTGTTCGTAAATAAGTTTCATGTCTTATGTCCGCACAAATTATTTTCAGTCAAACATTTACTTCGTCTTCGATTCGATGAAATTTCGACCAAAAGTGTTGTAAACGCGTTGCAAACATCGGACTAAATAGAGATAACATTAACAACATTTACACAAACTGTTGACCAAACAAATTGTAAGTAAAAGCAATTGAACTCCAATAACACCTAACAGATAGTCTCTCTCTATCGATGGCTTAATTAAACTCATATAATGAGTACTCTTATCACTCAATTGTCTACTTTTTAAGAGATGAACTCTTATTCCATAGAATCAAATCATTATAATATCAAAAGAGAGTCTCTTAAGACTTAAGAAGTGTTTAAAATTAATTAAACTCCAAATACAGATAATCAATGAATCAAATCTTTGTGTCCTCTAAATATTTTTTCGATATCTCTGTTTATATTTAGTTTTGAGTTAATTATTGTAAGCTATTGTCAGCATATTTTTAGATTCTTATTAATAATCACATTAATAGTCGACAAGTTTCTTTAAATTTTAACTCTCTCTCTCTCTCTCTCTCTCTCTCTCTCTCTCTCTCTCTCTCTTTCTCTCTCTCTCTCTCCCTCTCCTTTATTTCCTTTCTTTTACTCTAAATATCATATTTAAGGGGAAATTTAAAAGTCTAATACGATAGCAATGATTATATGCGATATTATATTCAGTATTAGAAAATAAAAACAGATGTTGTAATCGTTTATGTAAATCACTTTACATGTTATGACTTATTGCCGACAATTTATTTGCATACAAAAAGTGTCAAATCAGGCAAATCAATATTCAAACAAAAACTTCTAATATAAAAATAGCATGTTAACATTCTCTTCCTCAAATTGAAATAAATTAATACTAATAGTTTGAGGACTAATATTTAATAAATGATGTTGATAACTTGTTGAAATTTGAATGCCTTTTAGTAATTTTCGATAAAAATATGGTTTAAGGCTAACTTTAACTAAAATTAAGAAATAAATTTTAAAATTCAAAAAATGCAAAAAATAAATAAATGAATAACTGTTGAAATATAAGAAGAGAAACAAAATTTGAAACTTTTATATAATTAAGTTGAAAAAGAGTGCCATTTCCTCAACATTTGGGATTTCAGAGCACTGAGAATCTCATATAAAAGTGCCGCCAAAAATAAGCATTTACAGACTCTTCGCTATAATAACACAATTTATATCTAGAATTAAATTCAATGGTAGAGTCATTAACTGAAGATATCATTGAAATGATTGTAATAATTGTCAAAATTGTATCGTTTAATCCCAACCTTTTCTAGTTTTGTTAAATAATCGAATCATTCTTTTAAATCCCAAAATATTATTAAAATATGAATTCTATGATAAAAAAGACCGATAATATACCGACGATTTTCATTATTTTATCGATACTTATTATGGTTTCTAATTTTAATTCAATTCTAACATTATTTCTTTGCTATAATGTCTAAAATCGGCGAATATCAAAGTTTAAGATTTTCTGCAATAAAGTTATGATTTGAATATATTATTAAATGAATTGCTTTTTTCATTTATTTCATAAATAGAAATCATTTTTTTATAAAAAAAAAGTCAATATATTTAATATTCTCCGCATTTCTAACAAAGAATTTAACTAAAAATTCAAATTTTGTGAACTCAATATCTGACAATAGTTTCATTGACACATTCATTGACACTTTTCTTATGTCTAACATTAAAGTGATTGAAATAAGTGATGCGAACGATGAGTACAATTTTCTCTAAGAGCTAAGATAAGTTACCTGACAAAAATCAAAGGACGGTTTCATCTTTTTAAACATCACTATTGGCTTATTTGTGTATGAAATGATGTAATAAAACTTACCAATGTCGTTTTCCACTTTTGCAGTGTTCAGTTTATTCGACAATATTTTTAATCAACTTATGTTTGCAAAAGTGAGAGTTAACTGAAGTTCGCTAAACAAACACTAATTGTTGTCTGAGCCCTGAGTTGTCAGTTTGTCTGCAGTAAAAGTTATGCACACATTAATCAAAGTGTTTTCAAAACACTCTTTTAGAGAAAACACATTTGAACTAATTCTGAGTTTTCGGTAGTCAATGAGTGACTCTGAGAAGAGTTAGTGCGGAGCGATTCGCTACTAAGCGGTGACTACCAATACATTCATAGACTGATTACTACTTCCATAAAATGAATAGAAAAGAGAATGCGCTCCGACTTATTCTCTACCTCTAGTGGTATAGCTGTGAAACTTTAGATGTTTTCGATATCGACCCACTTTGAGTCGAGAAGGGATGGGAAACATCTTCACATCAGATTCGTATTACTCAGAACTGGTGTGAAGTTATGTTCAGATCGCTGTGAATCTGATTCTGGTTCTCATTATACGGCAAACCATTTATTCGCTGAAACTTATTGTTTATCGGTGTGTAGTCCGGGAATTCCGGTTGGCATTAACATTAAGAGAGCAGCTGTTCTGAGCTGTTCACAACTGTTTGACTCCCTTCTAACGAAGCCCTGAAATGACTCTTTCTTGCAATGCAATGCCTCAACAACTTGAATGTCGGACAAGAACAGCACTTCTCATTTCTCACTTGCAATAAGTATATTATTGACATCACATACAAGTTATGATCCAACAAAAGACTGCTCAACATTTACAATGATTGCCAATTCTCTAATATCAACGATCAATAGCTCAGGAAATTGACTTATTTGGCTTCGGATTGGAATTCAGTTGAGAAACGATTTAGAAATGAGAGTTACATTCAAAATACATCGCAAAGGCGTTCACTCATATAATTGAGTTCACTAACAAATATAGCCATTTATTGGTCCAACTCTACGCCCCATTCAATCAGATTATAACACAAAATGAATATCTTTTGTTAGATATCACTAAAGAATTCAATTCTGTATTTTCACCACAACTTTTCCAATGTCTCTCCTCTGATCAACAATCAGTAAATGTCTGAGAGGCACATACTCTCACTCTCACACTCTCACTCTCTCTCACTCCAACCGCTACCGACACACATGTAAATCAGGGAATACATCCCCGACTTGGGTATAGTGAGGAACATATAATGAAATAACCAGAAGAAAGTAATTCAAATTTAATCCGAGTCCTTTAGGACTCAACACAATTTCTAAAAGAATTGAGGCAATACTTGAAGCCATAAAGAGAGCAGACGAGAGCTGAGACATTGAATATTGAATTACATTATTAGATATGAAGGCATTCCGTAAATACATGTTAGACTTGAATGTAGTAAAATATAAATGAATTTAGAATTTAGTCATTCAATTGTGAAGAATGCCTTCCGAGAGAATATTTCACAAACTTTTCGGTAATCACATCACGACATCTATTTTTGTATTATTCGATTCAAACAATTTATTAAAATTTTCTTCAAAATGCTTTAAATCACGTTCAGAATATGTCAATTCTGTCGAATTCCTCTCCGATTTGTTTTTATAACTAAAACATATGCAGGAATTCAATACTTCACTCTTTTCTTTTCTAAAATCTATTCAATTGTTATTTGTTTGATTAATAATAAACTAATTATTATAACTTTGAAAATCAAAAGATTATCTTTTAAAACATATTTTTTGAGATAATCTTAATATTATTTTGATAATATCTTGGTAATCCTCTTTGCGACAATCTTTGCTGTAAAGAATAAATTTGACGAATGAAACGACAAATTTGAATACAATTGAAACAGTTTTGTGGGTGAGTGAGAGGGAGGGGAGAGAGAGAGAGAGAACTTAGCAAACGATGGAATAAAGTTTATTAAATTGTTTATTCAAATGTAAGATTTAACGAACGGTTTTTATAAATTGAATCAAAACAATTTTAAATTATATTTTTAAAATATTTACTTATATTTGCAAACATTTGATTCATATGAAAATGTGAATATTTATATGAATATTAATCAGTGGTTAAGGTATTATCAAATAAGATCTAATACTCATATATTAGCAAAATATAGCTTGTTGAGTTCAGTATAAAAACTAGAGTTCTATAAAGTCGTTTATGTAAATTAGAAATGTACTAGACCAATAATCATGGATTAACGAATGGATTTAATGAAAGATATATTTTAAAAAGAATAAAGATTTAGTTTAAATTAAACTTATATCTATAGAACACTAATATTTCATTACTAATAATCCAATGAATTTATTAAATTTTTATTAAAATTTATTTGAAATCATTTATTCGAAAACAAATCTATAAAAATGAAATTTAAAGTAAAAATGTGTTCAAAAAATTTACAAACATTTACAGTCGAATTTAATATTCAGTTCCTACAACTTATTCAACAGAACACAGTTGACGCTCGATTTAACCAGATGCTTGGTGCTGATCTGATTAAACAGAATCTGGTTAAATTAAGCTTGCTTAACATTAAGACTCCCATAGAAGCTTTTAAAATCACCTTATTAAATCGAAATTTGGTTATATCGAGACCCATTAAATCAAGCGTCAACTGTATTTGTATTGAAATGTTATGGAAAATATTATTTTATTAAATTTTTAAATAAAAATAAATAAACTCTTGATTTTATTTTTTTTAAAAGTTTTAATAATAGTTTATGACCTCATATCAAATGACCGCTCTCTCCTTCTGGAACTCTCATTTTATGGCTTAAAGCGAAGCTCATTTGATCTCTTAGTGATGAAGAAGACAACAGAAAGTTATCTAAAAAAAATTTTTCCACAAATATTGAAAATAGTTTTTAATATTTCAAAAACTGAAGTATTTAATGTTATTAATGTTATTTGATGTTATTTAATGTTATTTAATGTTATTTAATGTTATTTAATGTTATTAATGTTATTAATGTTGTGTATTATTT
The DNA here is from genome assembly GCA_034695785.1 of Galumna obvia. Classification (NCBI taxonomy): domain Eukaryota; kingdom Metazoa; phylum Arthropoda; class Arachnida; order Sarcoptiformes; family Galumnidae; genus Galumna; species Galumna obvia. The sequence goes on along the minus strand of JAQFZM010001583.1, from coordinate 2,545 downwards.
ATAAGCAATTTCTTACAGCTTTTAAAATTATGACATAGAATGCGAAAATCGAGTAGTTTTTGGAGCAATATTTTTTAAATTCTTAAGTACTATTACCATGTTATAATAAAAAAGTGTATTTAATAATCATTTATATATAAAATATTTCACCTTTCTTATACATTGTATCATGGTCAATATTATAAAGAGAAAGTACTGATCAATGAGTATAAATAATGTTCTCTAAAGTTGAACTCTAAAGTTAACAAATGATTCAAATTTTAATAAGACCTCAAATATTTTTAATTTTAAACATTTTTTCTAGATATACTTTTTTCTTGATTATATTTTCAAGTGTCCACTTTGAAAGTTCTAATACTAGATTATGACTTAACACAACTTCCAAATCTCAACAAAAATATTTCTATTATTTGTGTTATGTTTTTGAAATAATGCAAAACAATATAAATGAAAACTATTTATAAGGTTTGGAACAAATCTGGGATTTTTCTTAAAATGTTGGATAAAAATAAACGTCAATTTGAAATGTCTGAAAATCTATATATTTGTTCAAATCTGAAGACAAGGCTTTGGTTACAGAGAGTTATCTAATAAAAGAGTGACCTCAGGTGCGCACCGAAACAAAGTAGTGACGGCACACACTTTGCTCTTTTTCAACAGAAGTGCACACAATTATTGAACCGATCGTTAAGTCGTTGTAATTATTAGACATTTCTATAAATTCTTAGGAAATGTTTGTCTTAAAGTCATTTTCTATATTTATTTTAAAATAGAAATAAAAATAAAAGAAAACTGTATTCAAATAATTGATTCAAATTTGATAAAAACAGAGAAAATTGAAATTTAATTCAATAATTCAATGAAAATCCAAATTTTAATGACTTAAAAGTTATTTAAATGTCTAAACTCGACGTTTAAGACTGATTTCAAATTCAGTTTATTTCAGTTCTATTCAATACTCACCAAAAAAAAAAAAAGATTTGAGCCCAACTTTTTTGTGTGATTTTTATTAATGTGATTATTTTGACAAGATTAGCTAATTTGACAGGATTAATAGAAGATCGCTTTATATACTCATATGGTATACAATCAATTTATGGAACCATTTGGAGACCAAAAGAGTCAAAGACTCGGGACTCCATTTATCAATAATTCAATTTAGTTTCTCTTTCGACAACATTTTATTCGAATCTCTATTGAATTAAACGATAATTTTATTTCTAAAACTAATTGAATTGATATAAAAGAGAAGTTATTTCTCAATTTGATCATGATTATTTTACTTTTCTTGATTTTTACAACAAAATGAAATCAACTAATAATTAACTAACTACTAACTAAAATAATCTGTTTTGAGTGACCACAACTCCAACACTAATAAATGGTTAAATGAATTGGTTTTTAGGCTGAATAAAAGAAATGTTTCATATTTTCAATTATTAAAAAAAACACTTTAAAAAAATTATTTTTTGGGAAAAACTCTTAAATTTGTTCTAAACAACTAAACTTTATGCTAAAACAAGTGCTAGAAACTAAAACAATGTTAAATATTTAACTTTTTTTTGTGTCGAAATGTTTAAATACTGAAACAATATGTATATGAATCATATCAGATGTTATTCAAAGTTTTATTTTACTTCCAAGATTGATACTCACATATACAAGTTTATTATAAACTAAATAATGATGATTAGATATGTGATTTTTGTTTGCAAATTCCTTATAAAATATAATTAATCCTGTTGCTAATTAACCTATCTTGATGAAATTTTGTAATTTAGAACCATTAAAAGAGTCATTAAAAAATAACTTCATTTGAATATCTCAAATAACTCGAAAGTTATTTTGATTATAGCATAGATCATAGCATAGATCATAGCATAGATCATAGCATAGATCATAGCATAGATCTACAATTTTAAAAATATCGCCAATTCTTGGAAGTCATAATTTATGAAACACTAATTAGGGGTCTAAAACACAAATGCAATCTCTGATGATCTTTCATATAATGAGGGCGAAAACCCCTTTTAATGAATTTCGAGTCATAAAATCTATTCCATAAAAATTTTCTAGATCATTTACTTTATTCAACTTATATTTTAATTACAAATATAGTTTGTCTCTAAATTTATATTTATATAAATGTATCTTGGATATTTTTAGCATAATTATGTAAGGAGCCGATGGGAAGTCTGTGCAAGAACAGACCCAGAGGAGAGCTCCAAACATAAAACTCCTCTTAGGTATCGGTGGAAAACCAAATCAATGAAGAACAGCACAAACAACACAAACACAAGTCTTATAAACAAATTTATTAAACGATAATTTAATTGAAAAAACAAAATTAAATAAACAAAAACTATTATTCGAAAATCGGCGAAACACTTAGAGGGCGGTCAACACTGACCTAACCCTTGTGCTTGAAGCACACGACTAACACATCTCGTGTCAAAACTAATACAGTTTACGCTCGATTTAACGGGTCTCGATATAACCAGATTTCGGTTTAACCAGGTGATTTTAAAAGCACCGGCAGCTCCTA
>JAQFZM010001582.1:0-17487 GCA_034695785.1 Galumna obvia | reverse complement strand
GTCATTACATTAGTTTTGCCGCAGTTTTGGTTAATTAGAACAGAATTCTTGTTCTTATTGTAGACAATACTGAAGTTCTTTGAGTTTTGGTTAAAATCTTTTTGAAGAATATCTGTAACTAAAGGAGTTTGTGTCGGCTTTTGACTACTTTTATCACTATTTAAAGAATGAGAACAAATCATATGTGACTTCAAATCGTTCTTCATTTCAAAACCTATTCCACATTCACTGCAATTGAATTCTTTTTCTGATTCATTATATTCATCATTAGAACTATCATCCAATTGAATGACATTTTCTTCATTATCACCACTTTTAAGATCGATCTGAAGAAAGTCCGCCACTGGAAAAAAGTCTCGAGTATTGTCTTCAGTGGTTTCGCTTCCATTTGTTTTACTATTACTTTGAAATCCATCCGAAGAAATATTGGAATTCGAAGACTTTTTAGACATTGAATTATCTGCAAAATGGTTACAACAAATTAAAAACTGAAGAATAAAAACTTAAAAAAATGATTAAAAAGACACAAATTTAAAAAATTACTCGAATTATTGTCGAAATCATTGGCTAAAAAAAGTTCATCACTCATAGAATGACTCTTTTTATGTATGATTAGATTGTATTTAGTATCGAATATTTGTTGACAGCCCTCATGATTGCATTTAAATCTGTCGGCGGAGTGGATGAGCCGATGTCTGGCCATTTTATACTTGGAGTTAGTCTTGTAGTCACACCACTCGCAACCATAGACCGCCATTTTGTGTTTATTCGATAAATGGTTCAGTAGTTTTTCGTTTGCATAGAATCGTTGGTCACATATGTCGCACACGTATGGCTTCTGTCCGTCCAAATGGTCTCTATTTTTATGAACTTCGAGCGCCACCGCTTTTTCAAAACTCAGGACACAGAGATGACAGTGGAAACGGTTGGAAGAGTCGTGTGACTGAACGTGTTTCTCATAGCGGGTCCGACAGTTGTATTTGTGGCAACAGATCGGGCACTGAAGAACTGGTTCTTCTTGTTTTCCGTGAAAGCGTTTCATATGCTCTGAGAGTGAAGACTGCAATTTAAAACTCTTTTCGCATTTGTCACAATTCACTCTCTTGTGCTCTTCCTCTGTGTGTTGGCGCAGTTCTTTCAATTGAGGGAAACGGGACGAACACTCCGGACAACTGTAGCCCTGATTTTGGTGTATTTCTGAATGTCTAACATAAGTATTTAGATCACGAGCAGTGAACTCGCATTTATCGCAGTTAAGGACAGCCTTATTGTGTGATTTCTTAATATGAAGACTTAGTTTCTCTTCTGTTGTGAACCATTCCTCACATTCGGAACATTTAATCAGATCTTTAGCCAATTGTTGAAAGGCTTTGCTTACGGGTCGACCGGTTTTAGCATTTAAGTTATGTGTTTTCAGATGAGTTTCCAACTCTTCAGAGTTGTGAATCTTAAAACTACATTCAGTGCAGTTATAAGTCCTGGGTTCAGGTCTGGACTCTTCATCAGAATTGTTGTCAACAATGAATAAACTATTCGAAGACTTATATTTTTCGTTCATTTCTAATAACTGCTGAAGACGTGAACTCCGGCAGAAGGCTTTCTCTACCATATCTTCCAGTTCTTCATCGACAACACTGTCATCACTATTTTCTTCATCCCTTTCCTCATCCATTGCTTCCTCTTCTACTTCGCCCTCACTTTCATCAAAATCTTAAGAAATAGTGAAACAAAAAACTTAAAATAACAAAATATAACTCAAAAAATGAGTAAAAAAAATTACCACTTAATTGATCCGAGTCTTCATCGAGAGTAGACTTTGATTTAATTCTATCGTCAGAACCAAAGAATATCAAATTGTTATCCATTAAAATATTTTTGGATTTTAACGCAAAAAACTTTTTACGTATTCATTGAATAATAAAAATTTTTGGCCAAAAATTGAGTAATAATTTTGTGTTAAAGAATTTCCTTTAAGTCGAGAGTTTGTGAACAGCATTTCATTTGAGAAAATCCTATTTGAGAGACAAAAATATAATAATTTCCCAAAAGCCAAATGCATAGGAAAAACTGGTTTTCCATTAGAGAACATCACTATATTCTGTGCTCTTTCTCTCCTTCAATAGCTTCAGGGATTTTTTTTATAGTTAAGTGGGGGCCGGCAGTGAAGCGCACACTCCCTGTTTGCTAATTGTAAGGGGGAGTGAAGATCCGCACCAAATACTTTTGGGAATATTTTTGGCTGAAAAAACTGCTCAACTTATTCTGAGCTGAGGCTGTGCTCTGGCACCGGTCGATGGCATTTACGTCAAGGGATGTGCTGAGCGCAGACAACCCCTGGAGGGTTAGGCTATTCTCATTTTCAGAACTTGAAGGAGAGTTAGTCTTATTTTTGGTAAAACCTTTCTATTAGGGAAAAACTGTCAGCTCTGGGCTATTATTTGTGCTGAGCGCTAGAGATGACCTCATTTGCATTCTGTGCCCTAAAATAGTTTTGGATTTTTTCCCATAAAATATAGTGTTTTATTGAACCCATTTTTCTCTTATTTTTAGTACATTTAGGGGGAGTTTTCAATACTTCTTATTATAACCATTTTTATCTTTTATTTTTTGAATGAACTTGTTAGTATCTTGGTAGAAGTTAACTTATAAAGTTTTAATAGATTTTACTTTTAATTTGAAAATTAGTCTAAAATTTTAGGAATTTTTTTAATAAAAACTTAATATCTCACCTTAAATCAAAATTTTCAAAGTTTATTTTAGTTTGCTGGGTAATTCTTTATAAGTTGCAGGACAACTGTTGAGTTGATAATTGGTTTTAAATATAATTTAGTATTTATTTTGTTTTTAATTAATATTTGAATTAAAAACAAAACAAAAGTAATGTTTTGATTGAAAAGTCATTTAAAATGTAAACATTGTTTGCAATCATTTGCCGATAAAACTCTAACTCATAAATAACGTGACTTTTATTTGGGGCTCACTTTTAATTACCCACTTTTTACAAAAGTAAATTAACTTGGTAATTCAAAAAGATAAACAACAAAGTAGACTAAATTTTTAAAATAATTGTCTAAATCTACAAGCTCAGATTTTTAGCCTTCATGTAATATGCTTGGTATTGCAAATATTGTAGTTTATTATATGATTAAACCCTAATTTTTAAAACAATAATTTGTAGGTAAAATATACTAGATGAAAATAAGTATGTTTAATTATTAAAATTTTCAAATTAACAAGAATTATTTTAATTTATTTCAATTATTACAATATTTGAAATGTATGCCATTAATTAAATGAGCTACAAATTAATTATCAACTTGCTAAATTTTTCCTTGTTGAAACCAACCAGGATTGAAATAAACACTCGATTTAAGTGCATTCAATTTGTTTTCTGGTGTAAAATATCCAAGACTTCCCCACTTTTCTCTTAAAGCACAGCATACCTTGTGGGAAAAATATCAAGATTAAGTTTATATCTAAATAATGAATAAGAATACTCTATCAATTATTTGTGCAAGGTCCTCTTTATATGCAAACTGTGCTATGGTTTCACTTAAATATCTGCCAAAATATGTGTAAAAACAATTATCGTCTCTAAAACCTTCATAACCTTTTAATTGAGTTTAAATTTTTAGAAATTTATCAAGATCATTTATTTCTTTCATACTATTGGCACACGAATAAAAGACCATGGTATCTTCGTTGTTATTTGCTCTTGTAATCAATACAGAAGAAGGCTTATCATCAGTAGAAGATGAACTAGTCAATTCATTATCTAGCCAAAACAAATATCACTTAATAAAAATGAATCTTAATCTAGTAAAACTTAAAATACCTTGATCACGACAACATGCAAAGAAAAACATCTTTACAAAAGTTTCATCAAAATTAAAGTTTTCGAATGAGTATATGTTAACAATATTGTCTACATTAACTTGGTTATTCGAATGAGAATCTGAGCAAGCTCCTTTTCCGTAAATAATTTCATCCATTCCATGACTGATAACCATAACAATAAGTGCCTCCGGTCTGAGTTTACCATCGCTTTCATCGTATTCTTTGTTTATGTCGTCTTTAATTTGAGTCAATTTTGCGATCATCTCATCGGCGGTCAAATCAAAGACCAGTTCGACGTCGAATAACAACTGTTTGAAGATATACTCAAATCTTTGCGATTCTCTTTGAACTTCTTCTCTGACATTATTAATAATAATAGCCTTTCCTCTTGGCTTTCGTGTCATAGGATAGACCAAAGAGTATGATGAAGAATCTTTCGTGTCTTGAGTAGGAGTGACACCAATTTCGATGTCATCACTAAATTGACACAACTCTGAACTTTTGCTAAAACTCATCATTTGCTCAGCGATTGTCTTATTTGACTCATCGCCTGATTCTTGTAATAATTGAATGAGCTTGTTACAACTGTGTCTTTCTTTGGTGAGCTCCAGAATAATAAACTCCTTTTTCCTTTCATCAAGGACATTCTAAAATTAAAAAGTTTTGAAACATTTAACAAAAATGAGTCATTATAAAATAGATTTAGCAAGATAATACTCAATAGTTACAATATATGAATCACCATGATTATTCTTAAACACTTACCTCGATTGAGTCCATAGACAAGGGAAAGGATTCCCGAAGAGATTTCAAGAATTTCTCATTTAATACGAGTTTATCGCAAAACTCAGAGAAATATTTTACAAACTTTTGTCTCTCAAAAGATCTCATATTTAAACAAATACTCAAAGAATTGCTTTAAATAAATTAAAATTAATTTAAAACTGACTGGTATATAACCAAGATTAATATTAACAAATAGGAGAACAAAGTTCTTTGTATGAAAAAACTCAAATCAAAGTATCAAGGGTGGTTTTTGGATAAACTATTAGGAGTTTCAAAATGAGTATTTATAATAAAAATAAGTTTAATCTTATCTACCATATTTCAATATTGCAAGTTCATGTGAAACATTCACATTGTATTAAATGCAATTATCAAGATTAGTTATTTATTTTAATAGGATAAGATTTTAAAAATAATGAATTTATTTATTGATTTCAATTTTTTTCGTTATTTATTTCATATTTATTATTCAATTTTTATTTAGAAAATATCATTTGATTCATACCGTAATCATTCTTTGAGCCAATATTTTATATCTCTTGATAATAGTTAAGTGTCTAATAATTAGATTTATTTCTTATTTGTCTGAAAAATACTGATTCCAAGAAATTAAGACAATTCCTCCACATTTAAAGCACAGAATAATGGCAACACTATTCATATTTTGGTCCAATTGTGTAATTATTTCACAATTTACAAATAATTTACAAATTTTTCTATTACTTATTAATAATAAACTTTAAACTTATTATATCTTAAATATTATCGAATTTAGTATTAACTAGATAAAATCTATAAGAATATCACATTTCTTCACAAATTAAATGAAAGTGTTTTCAAAAGAATTCAATGCTAAATACCTCTCACTTTAGAGATAAACTTTTGTAGAAAAGTATTTTTTTTTATCTCTTAAATGAAATATTTTAACCAAAAACCTCTTAAATGCAGTTTTAACTAACTTTTATGTATTAAATGTTTTTTGTAACGAAAAACCCTTTCATTATTATAACAATTATAAAATTTATATTATCAAGTTCATTTATCAAAAATAGAATTTAATAGAAAAATAAAATAAAATAAAAATGAGATTCAATTATTATAAAGTCTTTCAAAGAGGGGTTTCATAGACTGGTGCCAAGAGTTGTATCCCTGAGTGGACAGATGTAAGCCATCGGTAAACAAATGTGACTTTTGTTCACCATTTGAGTCAATCATATCCTGAGTTAAGTCACAGAAAAACACATTCAAATTATCCGAATTTTTAGCCAACAATTCATTAATTCTATTGGCTTTTGACTGATATATCGGATGATCTAAAGGCAGTATTGGACACACAATCACTTTACTGTTGGCCAACTTTTGGCGCAACCTTTCGATTAGTTGACTAATTCCTCGACTGATATCTTCTTCAGTTGGCGGACCGAATGCCTCGATATTATTTGTTCCTAAAAAATAACAAAAATTAAGGATTAAATTTCATTAAAAAATGATCAAGATAATAAAATAAATTTTAAAGTTTAATTTGTCCCTCAATTACATAAATGGACCCCTGAAAACCCCGTTGGCTATACCTGAAAATAGCCTAAACTTACTAAAAGTCAATTCGAAATAAAATTCGAAATAAAATTCAAGTAAAAAGTCTTTATTTGTAAATCAATACCGCATTGAATGACAACAATTCTGGGCTGTAGTCCATCCATTTCCCCGCTGTCTACTCTCCACAACACATTCTGAATGGTATCGCCTCCTATTCCGTAATTAAAGGCCCCTTTGGGTGAGTAATACTCTTCCCATATGTGTCGACCCTCTGAACACCAGTTCTGTACAATCGATGCGCCGATGAATACAACTTTGATGTCATTCTTGCGTAAAGTCGTCCGACGAATAAAAGACTCGTGGATTTGCCTCCACATCATATCCATGAGATTTCCCTCTGGTACCCATCGATAACCTTGCTCTGCTAAAAATTGATTAACAAGATAATTTTATTGAATTAGCAAAAAACCCTAGGAAATATTACATTGATCTATATAATTTTTAAAATTCTTAAATACTAGATAAAACTTGACTTACAAACTGAAGCCATTTTCTTTGACCTGATAAACAAGCTAGAATATCTAGTGAATAATCTTGGAGAATTAATTTTTATCAAATTTTTTGTTTACTATTAAAGACCGGTTTCTATAAAAACTGTAATTTATTAGTGTTTACGTCAATGAATACGTGTTTTCACTGTTTGTATACTGTTTTTAGACTTTTTGCGCAAATTTACAGTTTGTTAAACATAAATATCGACTAAAATTATATTTACACTGATTATAATACCCTTGGTTTCAATGAAAACTCCCTAAAAAGTTCCTTAACTCAAACATTAGATTAGCAAATATTTAATTAGCTCTAGTAAATTTGCTAAACTTCAAACTAACTACTTTAATTTAAATAAATTCTTATATTATGAATTAATCTTGATGATTAAACAAGATAACATTTTTGAATAATTATCTTTTTAAATATACCCTTTGATATCAATTTTCTTATCATTTCCGATGAATTTTAGTTTAATTTTGAATAAACGAGTTATCATTAAATCAAATGCTTTTTCAATTCATATAAATATGAGAACAGAATTAGTTTGGGGTAAGAGTTGAGATAGAAATCATAAAATGAATACTATTATAACTATACTATTCTGTGTCATAACTATTGGCTTTACTTATGGCCAGAGAAACGGTTGTATCGATAGCGCCGACCACTGTATGCAAAAGACAATAATTATCGGCGATCCGGAAGTTATGTTCCCTTTGAATAACCAGGAAATGAATAATTATTGCGGGTAATTACCATTTGGTAGAGTGTTTTAAGTGAAGTTATTTAAAACAAGATGTTCTTGGTATTTTTTTAGACGAATGGCTGGAAAGGAGAAGTGCGTTAAAGACAACTCAAAAATGTGTTTAAAATCATTGGCAGCTCAGGTGACAGGAGTACTGATCAACGGTGCAGTCAAGAATAATAAGGGTTATTGTACTAATGCTGTCCGGAGACGCACTTTCCTAAAGATAGGAGAGTGCGCTAATCCACGGAAGACTACTTTAGATGGTTTAATGTATTCCTTCGTCGATACTCTTCAGGCCATCGATAGAACAGACAAAGTTGATAGTAAAATACCCTTGCTATGTTGGTAAGTATGCAACTTGGTACATTTTTTGAAGAAAATATTTGAGTCATTTGACAAAATTGATAGATTATATTTTTAAGAACAACTTAGCATGGTTTATTTTATAAAATATTTGATTAACCTTAAAAGTAACTTGCTAGATTATTACAATTATTTTAAAATTATATTTTCATAGTAATTATCAGAGGTTTAAGAGCGCACTCTTATCTGAGGCCCGGAATGATGTGATTCCCAAATGTACAGAAAGAGTCATTGAAGAGATCGAACATTTGGTGGACGGATATGCAAATGATGTGTTGAGTCTTATTTGTATGGAAGAGTACAGATCGGAACACAGTAGAGAATGTCAGACTATTCTACCCCGAACACCACCCATAATACCAGGCAATAGATCAAGGTCAATCTTGAAACCATTAGTCGCAATCTTTAATAGTTTCAAACATTAAATTTTCTTTATTTAAAAATTGAAAAAATTCCTAAAATATATTTAAATATCTGTAAAATGTCTTAACTGTAGTTTAACTAACATTTAATTAGAGAACTCTTAAGTATTATTATTATTAATAATAAATTATGAATAAAATTGTTTGTTGTCCTAACATTTATTTAAAGATTTTTTTAAAGTAAAATATAATAAATAAACTTAAATAAAGATATTCTTTTAAACTTTTAAACATTTTTTTTGATCAGAAAATTGTCTCCAAAACATTAAATGGAAACTAAACTGAAAGAAAATTTCAAACTATTTATAAGAAATGTTTTCAAAACAAATTATTAAAAAAAAGAAACTTATTATTAATTTAATGAATGTTTTGAATAATTTATTCATTATTTTTGTTAATATTTTTATATTAAATAAAAAATTAATTAAAAAAATTGAAAGGTTTTCAATATTTATTTATTCAAATCTTTAATTATAAATAATTAGAGTATAGAAAGACAAAGAAAACATGTATTGACCATAAGTACGGACGATATATAACGATAAATACCATTTTTATCAATGATTGGCCTCAATGGCAGTGGTTTAATAAGATCCACCATGAACAATGGATTGCTGAGAATGCACCACCTGGATATCTTGAGAATGAAATTCAACATGTTCAAAATTATGTAGAGTTTTGTCGAAGACTCAGACAAATGATCAATGATGTGATGAATATGAATGGCTTTCAAGGGATGAGAAACTCTTTTGAGAACATTAATACCAGTGTTGCCAACAATGTTCCAGTACAACCTAAACATGTCAATGTGTTGAGGAATTTCCTCAACCAAAATCCTGGTCATTTGAACCTATATCTACAACGAAGAGCCATTTTCGAAGGAAGTTCACAAACGGTTGCGGTCACACTTTCATCCATGGAATTCACACCAATGCATAATGATGCTAGATGGACAGCTTTCCCAACACAAAAATGGTTATACCAACACATCTTATTATTAGAATGGGCTAATCATCATTCAATCCTTATTCCAGATCTGGTAAATGAAAAACAGAACCCACCATAAAAGGTAAGACATTTGTTTAGTATTTTGAAGGGTTCATACATTTATAGAATTTTCGTTTTATTAAAATTTTGATTAAAAAATTGTTTTATTAACTTTATTTGGTTTAATAACAAATTTATATAAATAAATACTTGACTTAAAGGAAAAGTTAGTAGAGTAAGGGTTAAACATTTAATATTCATATTTTTATTATAGAGTTTACTTTAAAATGAACTAGGTGAGGGTATTTAGGAGTAAAAAGAAATCACTTTTGTATGATTGCAAACCATAACAAATACTGTCTATCGGTTAACACAACAATTAAAATGAATTTTAAAATATTGAAAACAATTCTATTATTTATTTTCAAAATTTATTGAAAAGAATTTAAGGAAAAGAGTCAAACGAAAAGATCCAAAACCTCGAAGCAATGGCTCAACAAAATGAGAACCAAATTGAATTTGACCGAATGCACCAATGGTTTGTTGATATGGGATTTGAAGAAGCGGAATGGTGGCAACATCCTGATCATGATTGGAGGCAAGAGCATGCAGTCCAGGGCTATTTTGACAATGAAGATCAACGTGTACAGGATTATGTGGCCGAGTGTCAACGTATTAGAGCCAATATAGAAATGGTTAGAAATTCTGATCTCTTTGAGCCGTTTAGAAACTCTGTGGATAACTGTGTGCAAAGTCTCCAAGACCATGAAGAGCCCAATCAAGAGGATAAGTTAGCTCTGTTCAGATTCTTTCGCCGATATCCTTATATTATATCCGAATTGGACAGGGATGAATTTGAGAATTTCAGAGAATATATACGAAGAATGGTGCCAACTCTTTCATCTAGGCCCTTTTGGCCTATTGATATCAATGCTCGACACGAAACTCTTCAAACAATCGATAATATAAATGAATTCACAGCTATTGTTTGGAGGGGTAGAAATTTAGCCATGGCATTTATATTCGAAATAGTGCGCCAATGGTTTATTAACTGGCACTGGAATGTGGACTGGTGGGAACCGCATGATAATGCTTGGAGAGTTGATCATGCCCCTGCTGACTATTTTGCAAATGAAGAACAGACTATTGAGGCTTTTACTAATATGTGTACCAATTGGAGACAAGAAATCTCAAATGAGTGGAATACGGCTGTCTTTCAAGAGTTTAGAGATTCTATGCATAACATTCGGATCAGTATTGTAAACAATGCACCAGAAAATCCCCAGGATGTGCTTGTTTTGAGGAATTACCTCAACCTATTTCCTAACACCTTGCAACAAAATATTCAAGTAAGATTGAATTTTAGAAACAATTTAAGAGAGATTGTGCCCACCCTATCATCCAGAGCCTATACTAGGATTGAAAATATTGCTAGATGGCAAGCTTACAAAACTAAAAATATCCTAGATCACCACATCAATATGTTAACTTGGGCACAAAATTTTAGACAACAAAAAGATCGGGACGATTTTGATGAAGTGCAACAATGGTTTATTGGTAGTGAATGGGAAGAAGCGGTTTGGTGGCAACATCCATTCGATCATCATTGGAGGCAAGTGAATGCACCACATGGATATTTCGTCCATGAAGGTCAGGCTATACACCAATATGAACAAGTGTGTTTACAAATTAGACAGGCCTGTAATGCCATCAGGAATTCCAATGCTTTTAGAGATTTAATTATCTTTTTAGGAAACTATTTTACAAGTATACACAACAACGAACAGGCTCGCGATGAGGATGTGTTTGGTGTCATCAGTTACTTCGATCAAAATCCCGGCATTTTTCCTGAATTGGAAATAATGTTCAATAATTTGAATTTAATTACACGAGCTATAGCGCCAACCCTCTCATCTAGAACCTTTTTGGCTCTTGACATTGGTGCTCGACATAATGGTATTAGAACCAGGGACAATTTATATGAACTCTACAATTTTACTCGAGACGCCAGGGGTAATGCCCATCAATTATTATATCAAGTGATAGCGCATTGGTTTCAGGTCAATCAATGGCCTCAAAGGCAGTGGTTTAATCAGATCCACGATGAACAATGGATTGCTGCCAATGCACCACCTGGATATTTTGAGAATGAAATTCAACATGTTCATGATTATGCAGAGATGTGTGGAGCAATAACCGAACAAATACACAATGATAGGATGAATATGAATGGCTTTCAAGAGATGAGAAACGCTTTTGTGAACATCAATACCAATATTGCCGACGATGTTCTAGTACAAGATGAACATGTCAATGTGTTGAGGAATTTCTTCCAACAAAATCTAGATTATTCGAACCAATATAGACAAAGAAAAGACAATTTCGACGCAGGTTCACAAGGGGTTGCGGCCACTCTTTCATCCATGGCATATGAGCAAATTGATATCAATGCTAGATGGATAGCTTTCCGAACACTAAAGATGTTATACCAACACGTCGATTTATTAAATTTGGCTGAGGTTTATTCAATCCTTTATCATGTTCCCGATGTTCCCCCAAATGGAGAACAGATCCCACCATAAGATGTAAAACATTTGTTTAGTATTTTGAAGGGTTCATACATTTATAGATTTTTCGTTTTATTAAAATTTTGATTAAAAAATAATTGTTTTGTGAACTTATTATTTGGTTTAATAACATTTATATAAATAAATACTTGACTTAAAGGAAAAGTTAATAGAGTAAGGGTTAAACATTTAATATTCATATTATTATAGGGTTTATTTATAAATGAACTAGGTAAGGGTATTTAGAAGTAAAATAAATCATTTTTGTAAGATTAAAAAACTATGACAAATACTGTCTATCGGTTAACACAACAATAAAAATGAATTTTAAAATATTGAAAACAATTCTATTATTTATTTTAAAAATTTATTGAAAAGAATTTAAGGAAAAGAGTCAAACGGAAAGATCCAAAACCTCGAAACAATGGCTCAACAAATTGTCAACCAAAATGAATATGTACAAATAGCCTTCTATTTTGTTGATAATGGATTTCAAGAAGCGGAATGGTGGCAACATCCTGATGATAATTGGAGGAATATGCATGCACCCCAGGGCTATTTTGACAATGAAGCTCAACGTGTACAGGATTATGTGGCAGAGTGTCAACGTATTAGAGCCAATATAGAAGTGGTTAGAAATTCTGATCTCTTTGGGCCGTTTATAGACTCTGTGGATAACTGTGAACACAGTGCACAAATCAATGCAGAACCCAATGAACAGGATAAGTTAGTTGTGGTCACATTCTTTGGCCAATTTCCTAATATTGCGTCCGATTTGGAGAATTTCAGAGGATATATACGAAGAATGGCACCAACCCTATCATCTAGGGCATTTGAGGCTATTGATGTCAATGCTCGACACGAAACTCTTCTAACAATCAATAATATGAATGAAATCTTCGATTCTTTAACGATGGGAAGAGATTTTGCCAATGAATTTATATACGAAAAAGTGGTCCAATATGTTACTGATTGTGAATGGCCTCAAGTGGAATGGTGGGAACATCCTGATGATAATAATTGGAGGCAAGAGCATGCACCCCAGGGCTATTTTGACAATGAAGATCAACGTGTACAGGAATATGTGGCAGAGTGTCAACGTATTAGAGGTATTATAGAAGGGGTTAGAAATTCTGAACTCTTTGAGCCGTTTATAGACTCTGTCAATAACTGTGAACACAGTGATCAAATCAATGAACATCCCAATGAACAGGATAAGTTAGTTGTGCTCAGATTCTTTGGCCAATTTCCTAATATTGGGTTCGATTTGGAGAATTTCAGAGAATATATACGAAGAATGGCGCCAACCTTATCATCTAGGGCATTTGGGGCTATTGATGTCAATGCTCGAGACGAAACTCTTCTAACAATCAATTGTATGACTGAAATCTTCGATTCTTTAACGACGGGTAGAGGTTTTGCCAATGAGTTTATATACGAAGAAGTGGTCCAATATGTTACTGATTGTGAATGGCCTCAAGTGGAATGGTGGGAACATGCTGATGATAATAATTGGAGGCAAGAGCATGCACCCCAGGGCTATTTTGACAATGAAGATCAACGTGTACAGGATTATGTGGCAGAGTGTCAACGTATTAGAGGTATTATAGAAGTGGTTAGAAATTCTGATCTCTTTGAGCCGTTTAGAAACACTATCGGTAACCTTGCGCAAAATGTCCAAAATGATCCCAATGCAGAACACAATGAACAGGATAAGTATGTTGTGCTCACATTCTTTGTCCAATTTCCTGATATTGTGTCCGATTTGGAGAATTTCAGAGGATATATACAAAGAATGGCGCCAACCCTATCATCTAGGCAATTTGAGGCTATTGATGTCAATGCTCGACACGAAACCCTTCTAACAATCGATAATATGAATGAAATCTTCGATATGGTTAGCCTAGGTAGAAATTTAGCCAATTTATTTAAATACCAAAGAGTAGGCCAATGGTTTTTTGACAGACAATGGGTTGAAGTTGCCTGGTTTGGACATAATGAGGATGAAGCTTGGAGAGTTGCTCATGCCCCTGCTGGCTATTTTGCAAATGAACCTCACACAATTGCCAATTTTGTACAGTGGTGTTTAAAGGTGAGACAAGGAATCTATAATATCTGGAATACGATTGAATTTCAAGAGTTTAGAAATGCTTTGACTAATGTTCGGGTCAGTAATGAAAACAATGCACCAGTAAATGCCCAAGATGTACTTGCTTTGAGGAATTACTTTAATCAATTTCCTGACACATTGAAATATTATCGTCAAGTAAGATTGGATTTTGAAAACAAATTAAGACAGATTGTGCCCACCCTCTCATCCATGGCCTTTACAGAGATTGACAATAGTGCTAGAAATGAAGCTTTGAGAGCTAAACTTCAATTAGACATGCACATCATTTTATTAGATAGGGCACATCAATTTCAACTACCACAAGAGGAATTACATGAAGTGCATCAATGGTTTGTTGATTGTGGATGGATTCCTCCTGACCAAGAGAGATGGTGGGCTGATCATCCTCTTCGTAACCAATATAGGATGTTGAATGCCCCAGCCAACTATTGGCAGAATGAAAACCAACTAGTACAGACTTATAGGCAAATTTGCACAAATATTAGAAATGCCATCAATCATATGAGGAATAACAACAATTATGTACAGTTTAGAAACTCCTATGGTAACTATCTTGCAAGTATCAACAACGATGCACCCGTTCATGATGAAGATGTTGAAGGAATGGTCAATTTCTTCAGTCGATTTCCTACTATTTTTCCAAGGGTACAAGAAATCCACAATGTGTTCAACACAATGACACAACGTTTAGCGCCAACCCTCTCATCTACAGCCTTTGCCCCAATTGACACAGGTGCTCGACATGAGGCCCTTCAAACTGGTGAACCTTTATATGACCTGTACAATGATTTAAGAGATGCAAGGGGTCGTGTCCACCAACTTATACATCAAATGGCGGAACAATGGTTTACTAACAGGGGATGGGAAGAAGTAGGGTGGTTTCATGAACAGCCTAATGCTGTTTATTGGAGGGCTGTAATGGCACCCCCTGCTTATTTTCCATATCAAATTCAAAATGTTGAGGAATACCGACAATTCTGTAATAATATCAGAGAAAATATCAATAATTTAATGAATGGAAATGACTTTCAATTGTTTAGAAACTCTTTCGCTAATTATGTTGCCAGTCGTGAGAACGATGCTCCTATACACCCTGACGATGTGTTAGGTATAAGGCATTTCATGATTGACCTATTTCCTCACATTTTGCAAGAATGGGAGCAAGTACAAAGGAATTTCGAAGAGCGTTCAAAATACAATGCGGCCACACTCTCATCCACAGAGTTCGGTCTAATGGATATTAATGCTAGATGGGAATGGTACAAAACTAGGAAGGCTCTAAATGAACTGATCACACTATTTCAAAGGGCACGGGATTATGCAAACCAAATTCAAGAGCCATAAGATGTCAAACATTTGATTAGAATTTGAAGGGTTAACACATTTAGACATTTTTTATATATTTTATTAAAATCTCGACTATAAAATAGTAGTTTTTGTGAACTTATTATTTGGTTTAAAAGCTTATAAATTAGAAATTATAAACATTTGAATAGAAATCAAAATCAGTGAATATACGGCACATATTCTGAGCCGTTTATCAAACTTTCAAAACATTGAAATGAATGAATATGTGATTAGATATCAATGGATTAATTGATGACAAACTAAAGAATAGATTGTATTCTAATATATTAAAAACTAGAAATAACTAAAAGAGGGTTTCAAAATACCCTGGAATTTGAAAAATATAACATTATATCAATGTACAAGTTATTCTTAAAATACACCCTTGAGTATCAAATACACCCTCTTTAGCCATCACTGTTTAAAACACTAATTAAAAATTTATTCGTTTAATAAAAATTATTAAATATTATGAAATATATAACAAATAATATAATGTTTTAATAAAAGAATTAAAAAACAAATAAAATATAAATTAAAATAAAGTAATATAAGAAATGAAGAATAAAACTGAGAGAATGAGAGCTTTGACCCGATTTCGGAAATTTCCAGCTTTTTTTAGGTTTTTTGTTATGACCCCTTGAGCCCTTTGTCTTCCGAGACTTGTTCCAAGGACCCGTCATACCCCACGAATATGTCTCACAATCCGGGACCTCATATTGTTTGCATTTGTCATCAATAGGTTCATGGAATTTATGGCAATTTTCTTTAGAGGGCGAAGAATTCAACTCTGAACAGTCTTTTATGGCCTCCTTTTTTGTGTCCTCATCGGTTACATTCTTTGGTCGACAATAACCCAATTTCTGTATAAAATAATGAAATAAAAAGTGAAAAATGTTAGTTAAGAGAAAATTGTCACCAAAATTGATAGACAAACGGCATAATAAATGAAACAACAGTCGACACTCGTTGTTTCAGTGTTTACTCGGGTATTCATATTAAATTTATATCCCAATAAACCATTGGCTGTCCTTTTATTAGTCCATTCTATTTTAACGTCAAATTTCTTTGCAATACAATCGAAACCTTCTCTACATTCGTCTGACTTAAGCATTACAGCACAGAATAGAAGTAAAAGCACTTCTTTTGAACACAAATACATAATTCTTTGAACTCAAACTCTGAATAAATTCTTCTAAAATTAAAGAATAGATTCGAGAAATCTTTAAAATTAACTGAATTTCTAATAAAATGAAATTTAAATGAATTACAAAACAATTGATTTAACTCTAAAATCATTTGCAAAAGAGTTAAAGAATTGTAAACTTAAGTCTAATCACGAGATCCGACGACTCGTCTCTAATTCTTATTAAAAATAAGAAATTTATTAAAAATAGGAAATTAGTTATCATTTGAAACAAATGGCAAACATTTATTAAAATCAATAATTAATAGACTATACCCTAGAGTTCACTCCAAATATGCAAAAAAAACTGTTATATAATTGAAATGAATTTAAACTAATATTTGATTAAAATATATTTATTTAATGGGTTGTAATCTCGCGATTATTACTTCTTTGAATTATATTAATGTCTAAAAATTTTTGTTTGCAAAGAATATCATTTTAAGCAATTCTTAAAGAAATTTGATATACTTTTTCACTAAAATAATATATTTAGAAATTAAAGCAAACCTTTTATTTAAAAAAAAAACTTTTGGATTAATTATTTCATATTTTAAATAAAAGTATTTATTATTAAATTGAGTATAAAATATAAATGTTTTGTACACAAATCATATATTTATTTCGCAAATTAAAAATGATTTCAATAATTTTTAATTAAAATATTTTCAAAATTAAATCAAAAAGTTGTCCACAAATACTAATTATTTTTAAGTTAAATTACTCTTAATTTTATAATTAAAGTTATAAACAAAACAAAGAAAATTATTTTAATCATTTTATTTGTATTTAAAGTTTTACTCCAAATTTCAATTCAATAGCTCACTGGTTAAAAGAGCAAAGGATAACCAGGGATGGCCAAAGAACTCGACTTCAGGGGGGGTGGTAGTGGGGGGTATTTTGGGAAAAATTCCAGGGGGGGGGGTATTAGGGTAGGGTATTTTTCAAAACCCTCAAAATCGTCTATTTTTGCGCTATTTAGCTTTTTAATGCTATTTTAGGCTATTTAAAGGTTATTAAGGGATATA
>JAQFZM010001581.1:0-17513 GCA_034695785.1 Galumna obvia | reverse complement strand
TGCTAAAGTTCAGTTTTAAAGCTTTTATACATGCATTTTTAATCTTCTTCCTGTCATTTTTTACCATTGATTTTTGAAAAAGAAAATGGCCGTTGGCAAAAATTGATTTCAGATTCTTATATAAAATTTCCTAATGATTCCAACAAGGTATCACACAATACTCTAGCTCATCGGAACATATAAAACCTTCCCAAGTGAGTGAAAGAGAGAGGGAATGAGAGAGAGAATGAAAAATTTTGAAGCATTAAAAATATGCTTAAAAGAGATAAATTGTGAATCAGTTCTCTTTCTCTGAGATTTAACTTTTCTTTTTGATTCGGAGACAAAAGGTGTCAGAATTCCTAAGAGAAGCCAACGATTCCCAGATTTACTTTAATCTAAGCTATAATTTTTCAATAAAAGCAAATATCTGTTTCTCTCCTTAATTCTCTTTTTGATTCATTTTTTACCTAGATAAATTTATATTTTGATAGAATTCATTAATGCATTACAAGAAATATTGCTCTTCTAATTGCAAAAGAATTTATAAGATTAAATAAAAATAAAATTATCAAGCAAGAATTAATTAACGATGAAGATAGAGTTTTGTCGGAAAAAATAGGAGAAATTAACAAGGACACCGACAAAGCATTCCTAAATAATGATTTAATGATTAAAAGGGATCTTCCAATTAATTAATATTTTTCGAAACGATTAAAAGATTGCAACAAATGATTAACTATTGGATCGACTGTTCAGCAGAACATCCATTAGACTGAAATAATTGGCGACTAATTTCTAATTACATAACAGAAAGAAAGCCATTCCTACCAATCCTTTAGGCATTTATGGATTTGTAGTCATCTATCAATTAGTTTTATCCAAGTTTACATCACAATCCATTTATATCTAGTACTAAATAATAACAAACAAACCTAATTGATTCTTAAACACGTTTACAAGAAATAAATATTCCTTCTTTTCAATTATTCTAGCTTGGTAATAATTTTTAAACGAGAAATAATAATAATAATAAGGAAAGCACTCAAACTCGTGATTCGCGTGAAATTGTGTCCATTTAGAGGATGGGATACAAGTATTTAAATTAATTGATTGTTCGCATGCAGTCGTCTGTTTATCCTGTGCTGCCATAAATGGCTCTCATTTTTTGATGCAATTGACAGAAGCAAATGTCTCACAACCACTAATCTATCACTTTATCACTTAAACTGTTCTTTGTTTTAGTGACAAATATCTCACACTTAATATAGTAATTAAATGATGAGATATTTTTTTCGAGTAACTATTAAATTGAAATCATCTTTCAATTTATGAAAAAATAAAATTCGAATCAAAGAAAGATGCTATTAAAATCTTGTTTAGCAAGTTTAAATTTGTTAGAAACTTGGAAAACTGAGTGTCAAAAACTTTGATAAATGACATTTGAAAAGAAGAAAAGTGTTGTTTAATAATAAGAAATATTGAATTTAATGTAAATTTTATAAAAACAAAATTCAATACTAAATGACAGCAAAAGTGAATTCTTTTTTTTGGAAATTCTTTAATAAATTCAAAGAAACAACAAAACAGAGGTTTGATTGGATGAACAGCATATGAAAACTAAACAAATTTCAGTAACACTTTCAGTGAACAGAATACCTCCGGTTATGATTATATTCTGAGCGAAAGAATATTTATTTCCTTTCGATTGGATTCATGTTTTTTTCGAGCCATTCGTCAGTTTATGACCTGACTCTTATCGCTGACATAAAGAGCGCACAACTGTTTCAAACGTATCGATCATTTCGTTTATTACTTCATATAAATGAGAACTCGATTTGCAAAACATAATGAGAAAACTGGTGACTAATCAACGATAGCCAGGGAGGGGGTCATCACATTCCTAACACATCTCTGATTTCCAATGATAGCAAAGAATTATTATGAATCAGAAAATACAATATTATATTGAATTTGCAAGATGAAAAAAAAGATCATGTTACATACCCTGATTACTGTCAATGAACTCCTAACAAATGGCAAACATAACAAACCATAAGAACTGACAATAAATATATTACACAAATTTAAAATATTATTACAGAATTGAAAAGAATATTCTTGGCATCAATCGATCATTTGTTATGAATATTAAACTAAAATAAAATAAAAGAAAATAAGAATTTCTTTGTATTTGTTGTATGAGTTGTGTCTATACATTTGGTTGTGTTTCGGACACAAAAATCAAAAGTAAATTCATTTTATTTGATAAACTGTTTGTTTTAGAAAAAGAAAAACATAAAAACAAAGAAAACTATATTTCAAACGATGTGTTTCTCAGTCGTTGTCTGTCGATGTCTTTCTATTTTCTTAATATTATATTTGTATTATTCGTGTTTTGAATATAAGAAATGACTGTCTCTTTTACTCTTCCTTCCAATCATTTCTCTCTTCTTTTTGCTCATCCATTTGATTGATTTGGTCTCTCTCTCTCTCTCTCTCTCTCTCTCTCTCTCTCTCTCTCTCTGCCCTTTCCCTCTTATATTTGAATTATAGATGAGTTCATATTTATATTTTATAAAATTTTTAGGTTTCCTTTAATAAAGAAATCCATTCAAAGATTGATTGCGAATTGACTACATTTTAAACGGTTTTAAAACTCAGGAAATATATTTTCTTTCAGAACATTAAATCTATTGAATGAGTATTTATATAAAAAAAATTAATTTAATATATTTAGTGGTAATGTATGCGACCCTGCATTTTGTTGTTGCTTTTGTCTATGGTTGTACTTGCTAAGTCTAATCACTTATTGCACAAATTAATAACATTAAAACAGAGCAATGAATTGCTGGAAAAACCACTAAAACTATTTTTATGGTTAACCTAAAATCATGTCGATATGAGTCGGATATGAAATCAAAGATAATTAAAAATAGTTTTTCTCTTTTTGTGGTGTCTTTCGAATCAATAACTAATTGAATGAATGAATGAAATGAAATCATAATTGAATAAAAGCACTGATAATAAATAAGAGTCAACTCCAATGATATCTGTGCCGTCCTTTCCATTGCTATTCCGGTGGAGTACATGCCTTACAGATGATCACCGGTTGTGCTCTATATTTGGTTTTGGTATTCAATTGAGACCATAAGAGATGATTCAATGAAAGATTTGTATTTCTATTGATCGCAATACCGACCGACTGGTCACTCATTATATGAAATGCTATGCTCTCAATGAAATAAAAAAAACTAAAGCCATTCATTTTTAGACTAAACTTATCTTTAGTTTCAGACAAAGCGAAAAGTCTTACATAAAGTCTTATGTGATCTCTCTTTTCAGCACTAATTTCTTGTATGAAATACACCTTTCAGTCAAAGCCATTCAGTTCACAACAAAAGGACTTTTGCCTAAACATTAGATCGAAAAAAATCCCTGACTTTGATATATAGAGGAATTTCAAAATACTCTTTCAATAGAGTTAAGTCAAATCTCTAAGATTGTAATCGCTTACCAATAGATACTCTTTCTCTCTCTCTCTCTCTCTCTCTCTCCCTCCCTCTCTCTCCTTCACTATCTCTTTGTGTGTTAGTCCGATAAATACCTACTGTTTTTTTTCGTTAGATCTGAGTCTCAGTTCAAAAAACAAAACCCGAAGACTGAGAGCCAAAGAAATGATTTATCGTTGACTAAAAGGTTAAGTTATTTAAGAGTTTTTAGGGACCGAACGAAAGGCTAACCAAAAGTAGAGAACAAAATGAATTATCGCACAAATCATTATAAATCACATCTGAGATCAGAAAAATTATGAAATTATACCGAAATTAGAAGAAAAAAATTTAGTTTCTCTTATATCCAACTCTGACTCTAATATCGAGTTTCACATAAATGAGTTATAAAACATAAAGAGTCAGAAGAATGATATGAAACCAATGAAAAAATAGAAGAGAAATACAGAGAAGAAAACAAATGGTTATTACATTAAAAGTATGAACACGTCTTTCAATGCAATCAATGATAGAGAGATGCCTTTCTCTGCATGTCTTTGCCTTTGATTTGTGGTACAGTTATGCCCTACTCTCAGATATGTTGTCACACATTGTCTCACTTCCATAGAAATTATGATTAATTAATAGAAACAACGGCTCTACTTCTCCCCCATTCACTCACTCACTCTCTCAGCACAGCTTCATATTTGGCACAAAATCTCATTATTTATTAATTTTATAGAAAAATAGCGAAAAATGCAATCAATTTATTTGGTATTTGTTTTGATGGTTTCAAATCAAAAAAGAGATAAAATATGAATTCCTATTCGTTGAACAAAAAGACATATATTGTTTGACTATTGAATAAATGATGTCATCATTGGATCTGATATCTGGTCCCAAATCTGTGTCATATTTGAAGACAAGTCTTGTGAACAATATTTTATTGAAAAATTCGTTACGAGAAATGTTTTGAACGCAATTCACTCAACAGATAGATATCACTGAACACAATATTTGAGCTTTTGGTGGGAAGTCTGCGATCAGATATTGAGAGGGATGTGAAGGATAGCTCTTTGCCTCTTTCCAATGGAAGGGACGGGAACTCTGCAGCTGGACTTGAGTTTAACGCATCTAAACCATAGATCATGTGTTTACTGGTCTCACACTTCTCTCTCATCTTTCATTCAGTCATAAATTGCAGACCAAAAACGTCGTTCCCTTCGTTCCAAACGCTATACAATTGTAAGGCTTTGAAGTCATAGAAATGATGTGTCGGACAGGAGTCAAAGCACATACCATATATATATATTGCCTTATATATATGCTGTGCCCTAATTATAATGATTACTATAATCAGAGAGAGCTCTCCGTTATCTAAAATGCTGTTCAAAAACAGATGCAGAGAAAAGTTGAGCACAGAATAGAGAGAACACATAATAAAGTAATTCAAAACAAGAGAAAGAACTGAAAATAATGCCAAATATTTTCACCGAAAAAATACGTATTTTTATCTAATCCTGTCTTTTGAGAGCAAATGAAAAAACTTTAGACAAAAGAGTTCGTGAAATAAGATATTTTCAGCCATTATTTCGATTGCAATTCCACTAAATTGATGTACAGTACTATTGTTTTCATAGTTTCATAGTTTCTTGCTGATTTTTCAAACTTATAGCTCTGGAAAAGTATGTGAATAAAATACTTGATATACATTTTTACGATTTTAACTATCATTTTCTAAAGTAATACTGAAGTCTATACTCTTCAAATAGAAATGTATGTATTCCGGGTCCAACTAAATATAATTTTAGGTAAAATCAGCTCAATTTTAGATCATTTGTCTCCTTCTGAGACACATCTCTTTTTTCCTAAAGAATGAGATTATATTTTAGGCTAAAAGAATAGTTTAATAGTGTTTTGAAAATGATTCTCTCTCTCTCTCTCTCTCTCTCACTCTCTCTCTCTCTCTCTCTCTCTCTCTCTCTCTCTCTCCACTCATTTTGGAAAATAAGTATAAGTTTAATGTTTGGATGAATTAATTTTGAAAATCGAATTTCAATTTTTCTCATTTGAAATACAATTTTGAAATAAAACTTCAATTCATTTATGTTTTTGAAATCTTTAATTAATATATAAATAATTCATTTGAATCATAACTGAAGTGTAATCAAGCTATTAATGCTATTTAACCTTATCTTATACAGCCTTAACCCAAATACTGGTAGGTGGTAATAATTCTTTTTTGCTGCTATTCACATTTGAAAAGGTTATCGTTGGAATGTTCATGTCAATTTTTTATCAGTTTTTCATTGATTATTCCTGTTTTAAAATATAAAGAAAGTTTAAAAATTGCCTTATTTTTTGAGATCCAAACATTAAAGGGATTAAACAAATATTAAGTGAAAAATTTACAAATCATCTCATTTTAAATCTGATTGAGTTATTAAAAATGAAAGGATTAATAGATTAAGTTATGTAAGGTTAGGTTTGTAATAGATTAGGTTATATAAGGTTATATAAAGTTAGTATACGATATTTTTTTCATGGTTATTTATTTCGGGAATTTGTCTTTAAGGCTTATATCAAGGACCATTTTTTTTAATTTTGAAAATTAGAATCACCACAAAAAGAATTATTTGCATCTATTTGTGCGATGACTATATTTTTAATAATTTCCAAGAACTGAAAAAATAAGCAGAAATATTTTAAATGTGGAAAATAGTCAACTATTGAATCTTGTACTATTTTTTATCTATTATATAAGATATCAAAGCTAATTCACCATGACAAATTTTTTGTTTGCATTCAATAATACATAAAGATTACGCTTTCTATAAGTGTAATCTAGATTTTTGAAAACATGCAGATTTAATAAGCTTTTCAACCAAGCTAATATAATTTAACTAAGCTAGATAGTTTTCCAAAGATATATAAAACTTTAATCATTTAAATATAATTGGAATCCAATTTCTATCAAAAAAATACTTTTTAAGCGAATATTTCTTCGATTCTGCGCTAAAAGTATTGACGTCTATATTGTGTCCGATTCTGTGAACAGAATATTTACTAAATTTTATATATAAGTGTCTCTAAGTCTCCAATCTTTCAGTACTGAACTTTGTTTGTGCTGTTCTTCTATTCGGCTCCGATTCTGTTCAGAGAATAAATAATTTAATTAAAAGAAAAAAAACTTTAGTCACTAAATATAAAACTTTATTTTTCGGCGAAACCTTTTATTTGATTTCCAAACAAAAGTGAAATACTTATGAATATTCTCTTTAATTATTAATACAATTCATAAGAGTTTTGCTGACATTCAATACTCCGGAAACTTTTCAAATCAAATATTTAATAAACTCTTCAATTATTTAATACTTCGATATTTATTCAGAAATTTTTCTTTTGTTTATATAAAAATGTATTTCATTTCCTTTACGTGACTTTAAATGACTTTTTTCTTTGTTTAATAAAACTCATCCATTAATTTCTGTAAATAATAGAATTGGTGAAATCATCAAGTACAGCCCTAATGGAGAAATTTTTCGTTGACCACTTTATTGATAACCAAACAAACATTCAAATAAACGATAGTTCTGTAGATGGTTTGACCACTACTTGTGATGAGTCGTCAGACATATTAACGACTTTTAATTTCAAAGAATTTGATTTTCCCAAACCTGAGTATCTGAGCCCCAAACCATTCACTTGGGTTGAGTACACAAAAATTGGACTCTACATAGTGGCCATCGCAGCGGTTATGGTCGGCAATATTGCTGTTATTCTGGCCGTCGCTCTCAACACTTCACTCAGAATAACGTAATTTAATTTTTCATTCAATTGGTTTCGAGTTTTATATTATTTTATTGAATTATTTAAAGAAAATTTAAAATTATTTCCTTATTATTAGATATAAAAGTAGTTTTTTGGCACAGAATAAGTTCTTAAATTACTTTATTCAGATATAAATCATTATATTTTTGTTCTATAATTCAATTAAAAGTTTTATTAATAATTATTTATTTAAATATAAAATGTTGGGCACAGAATAAACTACTATTTGGCGAATCTGGCGGTTGCGGATGTTCTCATTTGCTTGTTCTGTATGTGGACTCATCTGGTCAATCATCTGACAGAACCGCTCTACATATTAGGACCGGTAATCTGTAAATTCAACGGATTCGCACAAAGTAAGCTTGTTCAATATGTCATCTATCAAATAAAACCCCAAAGAATAGGATAATAATTCTTACAAAACAAGTTCTCCCACGCATTCAATCATTTCTATGAAATCCCATTTTAATGCTGTTATAATATTATTGATATTATATTGACTAAATTTAAGCAAGCTCTTAAATTTTATTATTATTATCAAGTAAAAAATATTAAAAGCCTTTGAAAAGTAAGTAATTTTATTCTTAAATACAATTTCAGTTAAATTAGATTTAATTCGGTATAACTTTTCTTTTAAAAGTTTGTTATTTGAATAAATTATATTACAAAGATATATTACTAGATAAAATATATATTATCTAGTTCATTTTATATATGAAAGCTATTTATTTTGTTATACAACTTATTATAATGATTCTGTTGCATAGTTTTACCATGTTAATTTAATTTTGAAAAAAACACGTTTACTAAATTAGTTCTTATTTGGCCAAAGTTTCAGACAATTTTAGTGAATATGAGAAATGAGAAATGAGCAAGCACATAAACCTATTTAAATGAGTTAGGAATTCGTTTATCAATAAAATATTTATAAACGCATTCCTTAAATGTAATGAACTTTTCTTTTGGTAACTTTATGTCAAAAATATATAATCCAAATGTTTTGGTAGTGTTTAGTCAATAAAGTTCTTGGTCAATACAGCCACAAATGTTTGACCCCCTGTCGCCCCCCTTTTCGCCACCAGTTGATAAGTGTAAAGGGCTGTACTAAAAGAATGAATTATATATATATTCCATTTATATATAAAAGTGATTTCCAAGAAAACCATAATGAAATCCCAGTGAGTATCCACTCCTGTCCTAGAATTAATGGTAACTATCCATTGGGATATATTTGTATCAATTTGTACTAGGTCAAAAAGGTTGTAATATAACCTTAATTTTAAATTAAATTACCTAGTTTGAAGATTAGAAAATATAAATTTACTTCGATTATAACGTTTGAAAAATAACCTTGCTTAAAATGAACTGATTTTTGTAAAAATAGTCAGATTAACCTTGCTCAAAAAATATATACTAAATAAAATATTTAACTTTTTCATGTTCGTTCTTAACTTATTCATAAACATTTCTAATTAAACTTTTATATGAGAACCTAGATCAAATTAATACTTATAAGATATAGTATTGCACTCATATGATCTTGCATATTTTAATAATTGATACATTTATTCGAAAGAAATTATTCAGAGATTTTCTTTAAATCAATTCGTTTGGTATTTCTTAACATAAATTCTATGAAAAAAAAACACTAAAACTTAAGTGGTTTAGCTATAAATAAGAATACCAAGATTACTTTATTATGAGATTAGTTAACTATCCTATAAAATTGAATTGGGAAGTAATATTATCCAGTAATTTTACAGGAATGACTTAATATAGATGTTATATAACAAAATCTCTGAATATTATATATATACTTATATAACCTAGACTCGAAAGAGTTTTATCATTGGATTATAAGCAAGGTTATTTTGATAATTGTAATTATTTATCATAGTATATTTATCTTTCAAACCATAATAGCATAGAATAAATACTTAATTTTGAAAATATGATGGATTATATTGTTTTATCTTGAAATTTATCATTTATTCTCTTTATTTGTTAAATATAAGCAAGGTATAAAATATTTTTGTGAGAAACTATTCTTATAATAAATTCTTTTTTTATACAACAGTTGTTATAATAAAATAGTGTTACAAAACAAAATATTATGAATAATTTATAAGGCGACTAGATTATTTAATTTTTATGAGCTAGGCAATAATAATAACTTGATGTCAGCTCCTATAACATGTGTTCGAGCACATTTCATACACATATTGTTATAGTTTACGCCCACATACTTTAATAAATGCGGAAAGTCTTTAGTGAAAAGTTATTCAATTGAATCGAAAAACTCTTATCTTTTCTTTTATTTCTTTATTTCTTATATAAACTTTATTTTTGTGATAAAATTAACGATAAATTAAATATTTAGAGAAATATATAAATTCGGATAAATTTAAAGAATTAGATAAACAAAATGTCAGATATTATTGTCTTAATAATTCAAATAATAGCATAACAACACTTTTATTTCGCTTTTAATTACATTAATATTATTTTTATATACAGATGTAATATTTTAAGTTTATTTCTTGCTTGATATGTATTCAAATATAAACAAGTAAAGTTTTAAAACATTATTTTAAAAGTATTTTATATTAGAGTTATTTCTATTTCAATCTTAGAGTTTATTCAAATGTTTAAAAGTAACAAGAAAATGTTCCTTGTTAATTCTTATAAATCTTATCCAATGCAATGACAGGTCAAATGAGTTATTCCCTCACAAACGCCGTCTTTCATACCCGCGTCCTGACAGTGTTTCTTACATTTGCTGTCGAGGGGACAGCCATAGGTGTCATAGGGTTCAACATCCAGTGCTTTACTCTCACACTCTTCTATTTATAATTAAAATAACATTTAATTAATTATTTAAAATCAAATGAACATTTATAAAAAACAATATAGGTAATTTACATTTACCTGCTTTAAATATTAGTACCGTTAAAAGGATTGTGGCAATCAAAATTGTGCTTGTCAAATTCTTGGCCATTTTATGAAACAATTGCTTTAAGTTTAATATAAAATTAATTATTTTTAAAAATAAAAATATAGATATAACGCGACTTATATTTCACTGAAATATTCTGTATTTATATCTTTCACATATCAATGAAGAGGTGTTTTATAACAATAAAGAAATTCAGTTAAATTGATAACAAGTTATAAAATTTGATAAATATTTACTCTTTGACATTCACTGACATTCAATTAAACTTAAATGAAGTGTAAAATCGATAACAAAATTACATTATTTGTTGAAATGAGAAATCATTAAATTTTTATTGAATTAATATATTATTTAAGTTTATTTAATGTTTAAATATCGCATAAAAAGTTATTCGGAGTCAATCAATAAAATATAAATATAATAATAACAATAAAGTAAAAATAAAACTAACTTTTGATAAAAATGGCTAAGAACACAAATATTAAAAGATCACATTACCATTAAAAAGTATTTTTAGAGTTAGATATGTTTTTGTGAAATTTAATGAAATTTTTATTTAATATAAATAAAATATATTATTTGAATAGTTGTGCTCTTGGTCAATATTAAATGAGATTATTCATTTGAAAAAAGGGTTTTTTGCAATAATAATATGTTCAAGAGCTAACTCCCACCACAGATATTCTATCCATTTGTGTTCCCTTTTGAGACAAATTTAAAGGATTTTATTTCTTCCAAAACTGAATTCATTTCTTTCTCTAATATTATATTATTTTTATATTAAAATCAAATAATATATCTTTTGTTTTAAATGAAAAATAATAAAAGTTTTTACTTCTATTTTGATGTCTTAAACTTTTAAGTTTAAAAGTCATTAAAACAATTTAAAAATTCCAAAGATTTTATAATTAAATACTTCACATTTTTATGAAAAGATTGTCACTTGGTAAAATATTATTTGATATTTTTAGAATTTAATTTAGGAAAAACTTGATTTTATTATTTGAATTGAGTTTTGCTCATTTCATTGTTGGTAAATTTTACTAGGGAATCCTTTTGTATAGAATCTGCAAAATTACATTTTTATCCACGAATTCTATTGAATTATTCTTTAAAATTACAATTTTAAATGCTTTACATTTTTCTTCAACAATACATTAAAAAATAAATAATTTTTTTTGTGAAATATTTTTTTACTCTTTTTATAGAATTCTCTGTATTTTTATTGGCTTTTATTGGCAATAAAAGGCTTCTCATTTTTGTCAATAATTTCTTAACATTTCATAGATTTTTTTGCCTTCACTTGAAATATGGCTCAAACCGTAGACTCATACCTTTCTATGCTTTTCTCTAATAAAAATTTTATAGAATAATATATCCCTGAGCATTTTGTTTTCTTACTACATTTGTATTTTATGCTATTTTCAAGTTTGTTTACAGATTTTTCTAACCCCTAAACATACAAACCTAAAATGTAAGTTTTCAATTCTTAGGAAATGCCCTTAAATAAGATTTTTTGTTATTATTCCTTATTTACTTAAAAAGAGCACAGAATTCAACTCTGAGATACTTATACTAATGTCTAACTCTAATCAAAATTAATGGTACTCTCAATTTAAAGTAGGTATGAAAGGAACCGGCTAATTATCCAGTTATTTCGAATCATTACTTTTGGCAGAAAATTTGCAATAATTTCCGTTTTATTTTATTATTAATTTGAAAACAAATCGCTTTTTATTAGTTTTTAGTAGTCTTTAAACAAATGTTTACATTTGGTCCACAAAATGTACTTTTTTCTACAATAAAAATTACCAAGCTCACACTAAATCCTCGTTTATTGCATTTTATATGTATAAAATGTGTTTATCAAGTACAATTCCAGAAAAACGCTTTACTTTATTGCTTTAACCAGAAACAAGTTGATTAATAAATCAATTTTATATTATCAATTCTGAAATGACCAAGATTATTATGTAATAAAAAGTGAATCCCTGGTTATCCCTTATATAACTGAAAATAAAGAATATAAATATGAAAATAAATATTACGAATAATATAATATTTATTGCAAAAGTTATATCCTTTAATATAATATGTTATTGTATTTACTTTAAGTTAAATATATGCAAGGTGTCTCAAAATTATCCTTTATTTAGACTACTTATTTATTGCCTTGATCATTTTATACATTTTTAAAACTATTTTAGGCACATTCAGATAGGAATACCATTAAACTTAAAATAAAACTACCTTGATCATAATAGTTTTAAAGCGATAAAAACATGGGAAACGATAATAAAAGTATAATAAGAATAAACATAACATTAGTATCAATGAATAGAAAGAAAAATTTATAATGAAATAAATGTTTTTATTTGATACTTTCGTGTATCTTTTCTATTAACCTGGTAATTTTACACTATAATTTGAAAAGAGAAAGTTGATAGTTATTCTATCCATTATTCTTATGTAATTAAAAATCCAATTTTGTTGCAATTACTAGCAAGGTAAATTTATATACATTATTAGATTACTTCAATTTATAAAATAATTCACAGAAATTGTTAAGAAAATTGTATTCAAATTATTTTAATTAAGACTATAAAAACAGTGATGAGCAGGGTAATAAACTAATTTAATTTATTTTACTTATTAAATTTTCTAGAGCAAGAATTATCAAGCAAAATTTAAAAAATGAATAAAACATATAATTTACAATTATATTTTAATCTTAAAACTAATTATAAGTTACAAAGATAACTTAAATAGTACTCTTGGCACTTCACCTTTGTTGGAATATTTTTAATTAAAACCATTCTTTATTAACCCCTTATATTAGAAATATTTTAAAAATCATTTTTATGTAATTTTTTAAGAATTTGATTAACATTTTAAAACAAATAATTCCCTTGGTGAACTTTAAAAAATATTATTTGGGAAATCATAGAAAAGAGAACAATAAGTTGAATATTCAGTAAATTTTGTTTTTCAAATATAATAATATAATAATTAATTGCATGAATTACCCGAACAAAGGCTTATATATAAGTTATTGTTATAAGTTTTGATAATTAATAAATGCGATGAAAATTTTGACGATAAAATGCATTCATTTCTTCCCATTTTATTAATAATTAAAATATTGTATTCATTTCGAAAGAATAATATCTCTATAAGTATATATGAAGAGCTGCTATTGAGAGTCCACTTCTCCATTAATTGCAAATATATTCAAATATCGTAGGAATTGGAACAGGAATTGGATTTAACATTGCATTAATAATCTGCTTATATTTGAAGGCTTAAGCTATGAGTAGCCATTTGTCAGATGAATGCCTAAAATTAGCGCCAAAAGTGATTAACTAATAAACCAGTACTGAACTTAAGAATAAATTACAATTTTATCATTTCTATGTTTGTGAGTAGATTTTAGAATTGTATATCATGTATATTAACTAGATATTATTCTAAAATTAGCCTTATTTGAATATAAGTTTTTTTAAAAGTGAAAAACAATATACATTTTTACTTCCAGAGAGTGAACCCTCTCAAGAGTGAATGCCTCTCATTTGTAACATAATTTTATTTTCCAATTAATTAAAATCCATTATAATTGGACCCCTAATGAGTGAACTAATATAGTGGTCGCGAGCTCTTCACTCTTTGGAGATTTGACTATATTTTGTAAATCATTTTTGATATAAAATGATCTTGCAAGATATTAACAATCTTATTTTTTATTATTTTTTAAACATTTCGTTAAATTCGTTTAATGTTAAATGTTTTTAAAAACTTTTTTTTATAAAAATTATTTCTAAGAAAATAAGTGAAAAAAATTATTAAATTTTAGATAAAAGGATTACCCAAAAAGCGTTTATTTCACAGAATTTCACAGAAAATATTAACTATATTTTTAGGACTTAAAGCTATTAATAATAGTATTATTATTTTGCAACAAATTTCTTATAAAATTCTTAGACATAGATTTTTCATTTTGATTTACTTCTTTAACCTGTTTTTAATAATTTTTAAATCAAATTTTAAATCTTTTTGTTTGAATATTTTGAGTAATTGAAGTAAAAAAAAGAAGTTTATATAATTTCCACTAATATTTACAGCACTTATGAATATTTCTGTGTTTGAAGTAAAGAATCGAAATATTAATTCAAATCATAATAACTCAAATAAGTGATAAATTTTAGGCTCATTTTTCTTAATATCATTTTTAATTTATGATATTATTTGACCATTGCTCAAATTTATGAAATTTCAAACACACCTCTTTCAAATCAATAGTCTTTTATATAGGAAAATTACATTTAAATTCATCATGCTCATCCTTTGAGCACTAAAACTTCTTTTAATATGGGATTAGTGTTCATTCACTAATAAATTAAACATGGTATTTTATTTTAATTAATTGAGTTCTTTTCGACGAAAGGGATAGTTTTAGATCAGGTCTTTTAATTTGAAAAAACAATTAATTCCAATAAAACACCATGGTAAATTGATCAGTGCCAAATCTGACACTAATCCCATATTAAAAGTGGTTTTAGTGCCAAAAAAGTGAAACTAAATTCACATTTGACTATCATTTTGTAAATAATTACTTAATAGCGCTTAAAATGATACTTAAAGTCACTCTAAATGTTAAAAATGAAAGAAAGGTTACTAAAAGTTATTTATTAAAACAAATTTAATTAATTCAGAATATTTTTTTTGTATTTAATTAATAAAAATTGTTTTAAATAATAAACTATAGAAAACATAAATTCAAAAATAAATTTCAATATCCGTTAACTTCTGTGTTGTAGCAAAACAATAGCATAATAGTTATGGATTAAAAATAAAAAATTATTAACTACGATAAAATCATCCTAGCTAATTCATTACCTTGTTAATATAACTAAAAGAGAAACTTTTGTTTATTTAATATTTTTTTCCCTTATAAAACATGATTAAGTTAGGATATTAATATTATACAAGATAATAATAAAACCTTCCCTTAATAAATGCCCTATAATTAAAAAAATAAAGCCATGAATATTTTTTTTCACTTCTAAATGATCAAGATTTTATCGAGAAATAATAATTAATTAAATTATGTCTAAAAATTTAAGTATTTTTCATATGATTTTGCATTTCATTTGATATTAAAATACAATAACTCTTAAAAGTTATTTAAAGTCAAATAACTTTTCAAATGTAATAAATGCATCGAAAAGTTATTTAAATGTAAAATATTTGCAAATAATTTCAATTGATATGATTCGTAGAAGTATTATATATTTCATCATTTAGTGGTTTCGACACAAAAGTTATATTTATTTTCAAATTAATTCTTCGATCATTTTATCAAAAATTTTGTTTCGTTTACACAAAATTTTAATTAAATTTATTATCAAAAGTATTTTCAGTTAAAATCTGATATTTAATCTAAAAATTTAATGAATTTTCATGCAATAAATGAATACCTCTTCAAAAACAATGTTTAAAAAATTAATTGTTTTGAAGTCATTTAATTTACGCCCCAATAATTCCAATATTATAAAATTTTCTTTATAAACTTGCAAATAATCTATAGAAATAAACAGAATATTTATTGATATATTTAAACAATCTTTAAAATTTTAATAAATTATTTATTAGTATAAGTGAACTTATTTTAAGAATTTCCTTAAAATTGAATTATTAGAAAACCATGGTAATTTTGTCGAACAACCATGATTGTTTAGAAAGTCAATCCCTTTTTCTTAGTAGTAAACCTTTTTGTTCGAAAGTAACCGATTTAAATGATCATGGTTTCTTTGAAAAGCTTCGGTTTTGTTGAATTGATTTGTTAACTCATTTTCGGCCAATGGCTATCTGTTACCGTGAAATTGGTCAGAACAAATTAGTGTAAAAAGCTTTAATTTAAGATAAATTTTGCACTAATTTATCAGTAATAAAAGCAAAGTTTGAATATGACAAAATTTTTAAATAAACTTGAATATTTTGAACTTTGAATTTATTGGTGTGAATGAAAATCAATATAAAAATGAGTAAAACAGAGTTTTTTTTAATAAAATATTCAAGTTTAATAAATTATTATATCAAGTTCAAACTTTGTTTTCATTAATGATAAATTAGTATTAAATTTACCTTTCATTAAAGCTTTTTACATTAAATTGTCCTGACCAATTTCACGGTAACAGATGGCGATTGGCTGAAAATGATTTTAAAAATCAATTCTATGTAACCAAAGCTTTTCAAAGAGACCAAGATCATTTAAATCGGTTACTTTCGAACAAAAGGGTTTACTACTTAGCCTTTGATAAGCCTTCAATTCTAATAAAATTCCAAAATATTTGTCAAAAATTTAATCAAAAGAGAAGTGAAAACTTTCAACTACTGAATAGTTGAAAGTCAAAATTGATCAGATTTCAAAATTGCCTTGTACATAAGTTAAAAAAATTTCGACTACAAGTTGTGTTTAACAGATGACACAGATTTTGCAAACATTTAGTTGTCTTCTCGTCATTCAAAGTATTGGTAATCAATAAAAACATTCAAATTTTGATCAAATATTATGTTTTGTGAAAAATTGTGTTTTTTATTATTATTTTATATTTAATTCACTTTTATTTTAAATTAAGTTAAGAGCATAGATGGCTAAAGGAGCCGACCTCAGGGGGGGTATCAGAGGGGGTATTTTGGCTCGGCTAAGGGGGGTATTAGGGGGGAATTTTTTAGGGAGCCAAAATTGCCTAAAAACACATAAAATGTAAATTTTTGGCTTTTTTGTAGTATATGATTATTTTTTAGTCTTATTTTGACGTTTAATATCAAAATTAATGCTAAAAATTTAGAATTTTTGACAAAAAAGGCAATTATGTAAAATTTTCAAAAATTTTGAATATCAAAATTTCGCGGAAAACCTCGATTTTTTACGTTTTTATGCAATTTTACTAAGGTTTACGTTATTTTTCTTAAAAATTACAGTAATTTATTAAATTTTCTCTAATTTATTTTCAAATATTCCGAAATTTGTGCCTATTTTTCCCTTTTTCAAGAGGTGGGGTTACCTGACTTTTGGGTTCAGGGGGGTAATTTAAGGATTTTTCGTCTCTGGGGGGTATTTTGAAATACCCCCCCTTTAGCCATCTATGGTTATGTATATCATATTTAAAAATATTCTTAAACGAATTAATAAAATAAATATTATAAAATATTATATTATAAAATTTTAGAATATTCTTTTGATATATTGATTATTG
>JAQFZM010001580.1:0-17515 GCA_034695785.1 Galumna obvia | reverse complement strand
TTGCATGTAATGCGTATGTGAAGCCGTGAAGCAGTGAAGCGGTGAAGCGTAAACTCCAGGGGTGAGACACTCGCTTTGTGACAAAATTAATAATTCAAAAGATTTAAGTGTTATATTTGAACCTGCTAATTATACAAAATATTTAGAGTATAAGTTTAATGGAAATAAACTGGATGAAAGTGAATGGATCATTTTTAATAATAATTCATGTGGTAGGTCATTTTTGTTGTTGTTATTATTTTAATATTACAATGACTGCAACGGAATAATGCACTTATAAACACTGAGTGTAGTCATTCAAATGTGTACTCTGAGGCTCAAAGAGCAAACATTACATTACGTTATGTTATTTCATGTCAACTATTGTGAAATTAAAACATTGTTTGAGTCTTGGTTTGAGTGATTAGGGTCTCTATTATTCAGTTACGTGATATTTGATGGTATCATCATGCACTAATCCATACTAGTTTTTGTAAGTGCACTAATCCATAGCAGTCATAGTTATAGATTAGAATTAAATAATTAATTCATCATGTTAATTTTCGCATATCTTTTATCAGAAACTACCTATTATGATCCCAACTTGTTTATAGTGAATGTTATGAAGATATTAATGATTCTAATTATGATTTGACTGATAGACCAAACATTCAAAATGATTACCTCGAAATAGTTGAGTTAAATAATGATCTTGATACATCTTATATAGAGATGGCTAAAGGAGCTTGCCTCAGGGGAGGGAATTAAGGGATATTTATACAATAAAACTTTTTCAGAATAGCCACTTAGGAGAGCAAAACTAACAAAACACCCTTGGGATTTTTAAGCATTAATATAATAATAAATATTAATAAATTCAATAATAGTGTAAGGTTTACATTAGGGATGGCCGTCGAATCCCAATTTTTCAGATATCCCTGGAAACAACCTCAACAGACTTAGTGCTTGTTTATAGGCGATAATGCTAGTTTAAAAATCCCATGGATATTTTGCCAATTATTCGTTAATTCATATTATTATTACCATTTATTCGTACATATTATTCATTAATTTAAATACTTTAATCACTTTTTCTACTTTTATTTTCTGCTCTTCTCTATTAAAGATTTATTCTAAAGAAGAAATTAGAACTTGGTAATACTTATATCCAATTAGATGGCGTTAATAATAATGAAGACATTTATAATGAATGTTATGAAGAGATTAATGATTCTAATTATGAATTGACTGAAAGACCAAACATTCAAAATGATTACCTCGAAATAGTTGACTTCAAGAATGATCTTGATACATCTTATGTTAAGTTAAATACAAATAAATTATAACTATTTCATAGAAAATATTTTGATTAATAAATTACTTAATTTATGTATAATTATTACAAACTTAACAAAAGGTATAATTATTTTTAAATACAAATTATAGAATTAAATAATTTATTCCTCCATTTGTATAATCATAAGAAAGAAACCACAAAGAAATCCAATTATATTTTAATTATATAAATTTTATAAAATAATTAAAAATTTGTTATAAATATATAAGAAATAATAACTCACTTCATAGCATCGGAAGTAATCAATTGTGAATAACTTCCAACAGGAAAACCTAATTTCTTTTTGGCTATTTTTTCGATTAGAGAACTTATCTAGATTATATAAAAGTTTATTTTATTAAGCGTAAGAGCTAAAATTTAAACTAACCTTGCTCAAACTGTGATAAAGTTAAGCTTTTATTTGTTTCATAAAATGATATAATAAATGAATTCAATATTTTGTATGATTTGAAAACACAATAATTAACAGAAGAGGCGGTGAATATTAGGAATAAAAATGAAGACATAAAGAGTAACACAATATAAGTGAAGTGTATTTTCAAGTAAAACATCATTGGATTGAATATAAGGGTATAACTGAGTAATACCACAATTAAACCATAAGTTAACCAAAAAGAGAATAAATATTTCGACCAAAAACTAGAGTTGTATTCATTGATCTCTGAATACAACGAATCAAATGATTTAAGAGTTTCTCTGATTCTTAAGAAATGTTTTCTTTTTATCATTTCTATCAGAAGTGTATTCAAGCGATTGGTTTTCATCTTTAGATAAACACAAAGAATATAAAAGAGCAAGAATTGGAACATGGTCATATTCCAATAATAATGGCTATAAAATACAAACATAAGAGCATTTGGAAGACCAAAACACAACACTTCCAATGGTTTGCAATAAATTATATAAAACATCAGAATTACAGTAAAATCACAGAATTTGACGCCATATTTGGTGTGCAAAACGGCTATTGAGTACAGTTTTCTCGTCTTTTCTATTAATTTACTAATTTCTTGTTTATCGGTTATTCCCAAAGTTTTGGGCGAAACCAAACCCGACATCATTTGAAATAATCGAAGAAATGTCGGATTTTTACCTTTTCTATAGTTATAGTAATAAATCATTTGATAACTTTGTAATAGAATTGATGACAGAATAAATAGTATGTCTGTGTGTTGTCGGACACCAATGAAGTAACCGATACATCCAAGAGCTTTGAAAATCAGTTGGTTTTCCCCATCACTTAAAAGGGTTACTATTCTTAGAGCCATAAAAATAGAGACAATAAAGAAACCAATAATCGGATGAGTTTACGTTTGGGTCGATCTCTAACTGATGTCAAACATAACCCAATTCTATATAGAATATCATCTATTGATTCAATGGTCAGTTCTTGAGGTAAACATTTATTTGGATTAATTTTAGTATTCATTACTATTATAGTCGACATCTTCTCAATTGTTTTAATTTCTAAACAGATTTAAACATAAAATTTAAGTTAATTTCTTAAAATGAAATAATTCTGAATAATTGAATAATAGATCGATATTTCAATCATTTATAGCTCATAATTGTTTAGCTTAATAATTGTTTAGCATGATACTTTTTTTTACTTTATAGAAAAATAGATAAAATTAGTGACATTTTATATATAAATACTTATTATTCTTTAATTTTAATTTTAAATTTCAGTAATTAAGATTAGTCTTATTCTAGTTCTATTTCTAAATAATTTATCAATTTATTTATTAATAATTAATGTATTTATTATAAAGTAGTATAATATGTAGTATATTGACCTTGATAAATTATTTATAAATATAGTAATTTGAGCTTATTTTTGGTCTTAAATAAGCATTTCCAACTGGAAAATCCTGGTATGTTTTTTGCAGGCAATTTAACTATTAATACAAGTAAATAGATGTGCCTGATTTAATTTTTTACACAGGGATTCTATTATAAAAGAGAAATCAGGCACCTCTATTTACTTGTATTAATACTTAATTTGCCTGGAAAAAAATACCAGGATTTTCCAGTTGGAAATAGCTAGTCTTAAATATACTCTTTATATAAATAGTGTTTTATTTAAAGGTTGGAAAATACAAATAATTGTTAACACATCTCAAATTTATTCCCCCTTGCTAATTTAAGGTAACCTTGATCCCCCCATTCAAGACTCCATTTGTTCTTGATAATCCAATAGGATATATTATTCGCAGTATCCCATCCGACAATAGCCATGGCGTGAGTGGCCTTCCACTCACAGTTTCCTGTTTGTCCTGTCGTCAATACACCTCCCCTTTAAAAATGATAAGAATTGAATGAAAGAAAGTAAACAAGCAAGGTTATTTATAATGCATAAAGTCTAGACCCTGAGCGTTGAGCATAAAAGCGATCGGACCTAAAGTCATAATAGTAGACATAATTTCTTCATCGGCAGAGATGTTGGAACCGTTGGCTTTACTCATTTTATAGACTTTAATTTGAAAGACAACTCATTTTGACGAACCATATATTGTTTAAATTTCTGCTCAAAATCACTAAAACTAAACTCTTGGCCAATAGGTTGACACCACCCTTACTATTAGAGGCCCTAAACTCTGAATAAGTTTTGAATTTTAAAGAGAATCCAAAAAATGTTAAAAAAATCAGTAATTTCATTGTTAACTCAATTCTCAATAGAAGTTACAGTAATGAACAGAAACCCATAATTTTATATTTAATTAAAATTTCTAATTAATAATGTTTTAGTGATATTAATATTAATAATTAGAACAAATTATTTAAAAACAGTACTTATTTATTCAATTAATAATTATTAGTAATTAAATGTTAGTGAACTCAAATAGTTGTTGTTGTCATTAGATATTCATCAATTTTAAACCGCTATTCAATAATAATTAATATGAAGTTATAAATAAAACACTTAAAAATTATGAGAAAACAAATATTTTTGAATTAAGTTGACTTAAATGTGATTAAAATATATCTTAATATTTATAAAAATAATTGAAATAATTAATAGAAATAATTTCCTTTAAAATAATGATATAAATTTCCGATTAATTGTATAATTTTAATAAAATAGTTAAAAATGTATTCATAATATATTTAAAGCAAATCATCTAAAAAAGCGACCACTGGTTCCGAGCATTTAATTTTAAATCCATTGCGTACGGCATCGCTCGCTCTTTGGCTCAAATTATTAATCAATTCTAAGTCCTCGACATCTATTGGAGTGATACATCTCTCAAGAATGGGTACTAAAAAAGTAAAATATTATTGAAAAACAAAATATAAGAGAAATATCATATAAAACAACTTCGAGGGGTGTTATTGAAGTAAACTCTGGACTTAAGACAAAGGGGTTTCTTAATCTGTGCCACTCTTTTCTCGTAGACAAGACTTCTTCTCTCAAACTCTTCTTCACTAATGTGTAGATCTATTGTTGTTATATTAATTAGTTTTTTGGCCAAACGTTGTTCTATTCTTTCAT
This sequence comes from Galumna obvia, assembly GCA_034695785.1. Taxonomy (NCBI): domain Eukaryota; kingdom Metazoa; phylum Arthropoda; class Arachnida; order Sarcoptiformes; family Galumnidae; genus Galumna; species Galumna obvia. The sequence continues at coordinate 12,686 of JAQFZM010001580.1, read as the reverse complement.
TCTCTCCATTATTTTCTGAGTCATCACAAGAACCATATTTTGTGTCATAACTCCTTTCCCATACATTTTCTTCTAAATTAATAAAAAGTCATATAAAACACAAATCATTTAATATTTAATAATAAATACAACACTTAAAGTGACCGAACGGTTGTCATAACTTACCGTTTGATAAGATTTGTTTCCTTTCAATGGGTTCTTCACTTTTATCACTTAAATTACAACAACAGAGTATTTGTCCCATAACTCCGAAGAACACTGTCTTCACATTAAGTTTTAATTTTCAAAAAGAGTTGTACTAAACATTAAGAATGAGTCCAATATATATAAGATCTAACCTTAGATTAGAGTATTTCCAAAATCATGAGTTCAATACTTTTAACCAAAAGTCATCCCTATTAGACTGCCAAAAAGGGCACATTTTAAAGACCCGCACCCAACGCAATAAGATGTGAACTTTGACGTCTATATTTTGTATTATTAATAATTACTAATTATTAATTAGTTTTGCCTATGAAACTACCCCTACCATAATCCCAGGGTTTCAAAGTTGGAAAACCTTAGTTTAAGGAATCATTTTTTAAGTAAAATTGACGTCAATTTTAATAAATGAAAGAAATAAAAGAACTATTGATAGATGTCTTCATTTGTATTAATAGGTGACGATAAGAGACTACTATTGAGTGAATTGATATAACATTTCACTCAAAGTATTACTCATTTGAGAGTCAATTCATTGAAACACTTGTCGTTTGATTTACTAATCGTTTGCCAAACATTTCACTGATTTTCGATTATTTACACAAAATTTGATTCATTTTAAACAAAATATTGTCATTTAAGTCGAGAATCTATTTAGAAGATAATTGAAAGTATCAATGGCTGAGACAAAAGAAGATTACTTATACCTTGCTCAATTGGCACAACAGACAGAACGTTATGATGGTATGTCTAATTAACACCCAAACACTTCCCAAACAATTTATTTGTTAAGAAATGGTGAGCGCTATGAAAAAAGTGGCCACAATTGATGCCTACTTAACTGTTGAAGAAGTTAACCTATTGTCAGTCGCGTATAAGAATGTGATCCGTATTCGTATAAAGTCTTGGAGAATCATTAGTTCCATCGAACAAAAGGAAGAACTCGAAGGTTCTGAAACTCGTATTGAGTTAATCAAAAACTATAGAATTGATGTCGAAAAAGAGTTGAGAGACATTTGTCTCGACATTCTTGAGGTTTTGGACAATCATCTGATTCCAACCGCGGCTTCTGGAGAGACAAAAGTCTTTTGTTATTTAATGTATTTAATATTATTTTAATTATAAAATATAAAACTTTTTGTTATGAAAGGAAAGGCGATTTTCACAGATATTTGACTGAATTCGCCGCTGAAAGTGACCGAATAGAGGCCGTAGAGAACGGTTTCGCCGCTTATATGGCCGGGAGTGCTATAGCAAGGGCTGAATTACCGGGAATACATGAAATACGGTTAGGACTGGCCCTTAATTTCTCCGTTTTCTACTACGATATACTGAAATCTCGGAGAGAGGCCTATGATTTGGCATTAGCCGCTTTTGATGACGCGGGTGGCGATGAAAAGTTTGACTGTGAAGAGAGTTTTAAAAAGCATCCTATAGTGTCACAAATAGTAGATAACCTGGTCTTGTGGACACCTAAACGGAAACCTAACGGTATGTTTTTATTTCAATATTATATTTATCAACCATTTGTCATAAGGAGAGGCCCAACAAATAGATACCACATCCGAAGAAGAACCAGAAGAACAGACCACAGATTTGTAAACTTTACATGTTTTTAGCCACTCATCTGATGATTAGATCCATTTTATTATTTCTTTTAATTGTTTACAGTTTTAGAATTATTTGATTATTAGGTTTTCCTCCAATTATTGCTAATACTTAAGACAAATACCATTTAATGATAACCCGAAAGCCACTCCTATTCAGTTTGTAATGTTTGTACTCGACTCTAGACATATCAATAGATATTTTTAATGAATGGTATGTAAGAGTATCGAGAATTGTGGCCCTCACTCATGGAAGGGATCACCCATTGAGTGATTTGGTTGAGAGTGTGTTTGACTCTCGTATTAAACATTAATTCATTGTTTTGTGATATTATTTAATTATTTATCCGTTTTTTAACACTTTTTGAGACATTTTAAAATACTTGTATTTATGAATAAATCTTCTGTTTTAAGGAATATTCTTAAGTTAGAGAAAGGTTTTTAGATATTAAAAAATAGTTGTTTTCCCTAATTATAAGTTATAATAACTGCTTTTTTACTGTTATGTAAACTATTGTCAATAATTGTGATTATATTTTCTTTTAAACATTAATACAAATCATTGTTTTTAACAAAATATTTATTTCATTTTTATGTGTAATTCGTATTTAATTACTTGAGTTTTAATTAAACATTAAATGAAAATTAACTAAAAAAGCATTTTTTCATTATTTTCTCAATTAATAGTCTAAATGTTTTCTTTAATTATTTAAAAACTAAATACTATTTATTTGAAAAACTAATATAACTCTTAATTTAGTTGTCTTTCGGTCGTAATTCTAGTTATATCTTATTATAATTCATAAAACATTTTTGGGAATAAAATCGGAAATCAATTCTTTTTTTTACATTAAATTTAATGTTTGGTTCAAATGAGTTAACGTTTAAATAATTTTATTAAATTTAATTTAAATAAAAAATACAAAAAAGAGAGGGGAGAGAGAGAGGGAAGGAGAGAGGGAGTGAGTTTAGCAGACAATGTGTGACGCAATGATGTCATCGATTGTAAACATTGAATAAATTGAAATAACTTTTAGTTAATTAGAGATGAATTCAAATATTAGTGAATATATTAATATTTAGAATTTTTTTTATAATTTAATTTAATTTAATTTAATTAAAACTCTTCGCCAAAGTCTGAGAGGAACTCATCGTTTTCGAGGATATCTTTAATCATTTTGTTTGACATCAAACTATCATAAAATCAGTTATAATTAATGAAGAATTGCCTCATTTTTGGGAACCAATTAGTAGTCACCCATTTCGGGATCCAATAGTTTGATGTCTTCTTTAGGAAATTTTTTAGCCATACTTCGTATCAGTTTATTGGACACCACTTTTGTCTCTCCTTTTGCCGATTCAAAGACAAAACTCAAACCCTTTACTTTATTAATCAGTTCTTCAGATTCAGATGTTTTGTCTTCAGTGATGTCTTTATTGTCAACTGATGTCACAATCGATTGTTTATCAGACTTATTGTCACACATTTTATTCAATTGATTCACTTCTGACTTATTATCACTCAATGGTTTGTCTTCAGACTTGTTGTCACACTTTTGAGACGTTGTCTTAAGATAGTTGTCATTAAAATCTTCTGTTTTCCTAATCTTTGAGCTAATCTCTGGTAAATCAGAAGACTTGTCATCAAATTTCCGTTTAAAAGGAGGTCTAAATTTCTTTGTTTTGTTGATTTGTTTGGCAGACATTTCACTCAAATTTAATTTAATTAACGATAAAAACAAAACAAAACAAAAATGAAATCAAATGAAAACAAACGAAAAGAAATGAATTCTTTAAACAAACGAAACAAAGAGTCAAACGACTGATGAAAACAACAAATTATATAAATTTTTTTTGGTTTCAATTTGAGAGAAATCTATTAATCACTTAAAATAATACAAATATTTATTATTAATTTTTATAAAATAATTATTTTTTATTAAAAATACTTTTATTTAATTAAAATTATTTGAAATAAAATATTGACTTTGATTTTAGACGTAATTCATTGATAGAAACAAAACATTGTTTTTATGTTTTGATACGAAATTCGAATTTTGAGTGAATGTCAACAAATCAACAAAAAGTCAAATTGTCTTCAATTTAAACCATTATTTGTTCCGATATTTATCTCAAATCACTTATAATAAACATATTTATTATCAACAGATCTGAAGACAAATCTTAAGAAATGGTAGTATTGGCTCCGAAGGCATACAAAGCGGGAGAAGTGGTCTTTCAGTGCAAACCTTTAATTCATTGCATTAAACCTGAATTCAAAGGAAAGTTTTGTGACAATTGTCTCATAAAAAGCGATTCACTGATGAAATGCTCGAAATGTCTTTATATGCATTATTGCACCAAAAACTGTCAGACAATGGATTGGGATTTCCATAAGAAAGAGTGTAAACTCTATCAAAGAACTTATCCGATCATCACCAGTGGAATTGCCCCTGATCATCCCTATTCCTTTAAACTAATTATACGACTTTACTTCAGATCCCTATCGGATCCGGAATTCTTTTCAAAGCTATTTAAACGACTCAACGAATCAGACATTTGTTTGAATGACATTAAGGGAAACAAAAATTTGATGAAACGATTGATTGATAAATATCGCGAAGACTGTGACATCTTATGTGAAGACTTGGATGGAATCCATTTCCAATACAATCGCGAAGAACTTCTTCGTTGTTATGCATTACTTTATTCGTTTGACTTCATTCCAATGCATTGCAGTCCTCAAACAATTTCTGATATCTTCTGCTCAGCGTTTGACTCAATTGGTGTCTGTATTTTGATTAATAAACCGGAATGGAGTCAATCATGTCTTCCAAATGTCGGAGTTTTGAAAAATTGTAATTCAAATGAATGTTTAAAATGTATTTAAACCAAATTTTCTTGAAATTAGGCCTTAATTACGAATACCGCGCTCTTAAAGATATCAAAGAAGGAGAGGAAATGAGCCAGGCAATATTGTTTCCAATCATTCCCAACAGATTATTAACTGACCAATACTTGCAAATGTGGGAACAAAATGCCTGTCAATGTGAAAGATGTCGACTCCATTTGGATAAAGACATCGATTATAAGGGATTCCATCAGTTGTTTGACAGGGAAATGCATTTTCTCCAATTAGGACAAAAGACAGACAAACCTGAAGTCTATTTTAGAGATTATCGTTTGGACAACGATTTCGAGCGATTGTTTAACTTCTTTAAAAAGATTTGTGGCCAAAACGATGTCTTTTGCAATGAGTTTATTGTCTTAAGTCTCTTATATTTTGCTCTCTATTCAAGACATTCAACAAAACCACTGATAAGACAATGGTATCAACAAATAGAACCCTCTCTTCTCATAACTCATGGCTCAGAACATCCACTTTACAAACACTTTCAAACTTTGAAATACTTTTTTGAAATTCAAAGCATTTAAAAGAAGTCAATCAAAAAATAATAATTATGTTTCAAATAATTTGCATTTTTTCTTAATTTCTTATAATATAAACAAAATCAAAGTTTTGAACAAATATTTGATTAGAATTGAAACTAATTTCTTCAATTATTTTAAAGATTTCTGAAATAAACAATTATATAAACATTTTTGATGTCTATTATATAAAAGTGTGGAACAAATACTTCTATTATTTGTTCATATATTTGCTTAAAATTGAAGTTTAAATAAAGTGTTTATAATTTTAATTACGTTTAATAAAAATGAGCTTAAATTTAAATTTTAATTATTCATTAAACTGACATTAAATCTATTATGAAGAAAATAATATTAACTAAACTTTGACATTTAATTTGTTTATAAATTAATAAATTAGCTAGATAACAATAAGGTAGGTAATTGTCTGCAAATGCGTTTTTCAACAAAACAATAGATATATCATATATGAGCTTTAATAGATTTATAATAATTATCAGGGATGGCAAAAGACCGAGGTCCAACGGGGGTATAAGGGGGGTATTTTGGTCCGAGCTAAGGGAGGGGGTATTTTCCGATTTTTGGCTCCAAGGGGGGTATTCCGGGTACCCCTATTTGCCATCCCTGATAATTATTATTCTTATTTTAAAAGAGTTTAAGAATTAAAGAAAGCCTTGAATTCGACGAATTGATTGAATACCTGTTTTTAATAATACATAAGTTTAGCCTTCGGTTCAAAAACTTATTTCAAATAAATTAGAGGTCAAACTTATTAACCCAAACTCGTACTCTTTTCCGTATTTGGGTTTAATTTTTGGACAGTTTTGGGGAAACTTTTTGATGTCTATAACTAAATGATTGCCATTTACAGAGTATTGCATTTTTAACATTTTATAGGGTATATGAGTAACCATATTGTCTTACTTTTTAATATATTAAAAAAAATTAAATTCATTATAAAATTAGAGACAAATGAATATATTTTATTTTTAATTTAAGGTTCTATTGCTTTAATTATATTATATTATATTTTAGGTTATATTTTTTAATTGAGTCAAACATAGAGTGATTTAATAGGATTTAAAAAATTAACTCCTAATCAAAGTGATAAAAATAAAGTAAACTTGATATAAACAAGATACAAATTATCTCACAATTGATTTAAACAAAAGACAAATCCATTGAGTGTAAAGTGATTTATTCGAATATTATATTTTATCTAGGTATGAGTTTAAAACATATTTTGGGTTTATTCTGGGTTTCGTTATTTTGGGTATGGGTTTACAAAATGTTTGGCCTCTATTTCGAATTACAGTATTGAATGATTTTAGTCAAACCTCAAAAATGGGCAAATGAGTTGAGTCACACATCAAATCATATTAGAATAATCTATAAAATAATGAAGTTATCTTAGTCACTCATCAAATGATTTTATCCAGTTATTAAATTGGATTCTTTTCTTATATTTTAATCACAATTAATGTATGAACTGAACAAAAGGCTATAATTAATTCCAATCATATGATCTGAAACCACAACTCTTGTGAAATGATTTGCGTTTTATGTAAAATATTTTGAATGTTTTGACGATTTTTAAAGTTTGAATAAAATCATTTGAGGCGTGACTATCATTCGATAAATACTGTAGTATTAAATAAATATTAAGTTTTCGGATGTTTCACTTCAAATGTTATGTCCTTCAAATAGTTGTCAATTCATTTATATTTGAAAATTTGATACAAATTAATCGACTTTTCCTTGAATTTATCGATTCCTTAGATTATTGTTAATAAAAAGACCAGAAGTAAACTAAAGTTTTATTTGAATTTTGATTAAAAACTTTATATTAAAAGTGATTCGAATATTCTTGTCTTTAGATTGAGTTTTGGTTGAGTTTTATTTAACAATTTGTGAAACGATGTCTAATCCGTTGATCTCAGGCTTTGAAATTCGTAAACATAAAAGTTTACACAAACATTGGATCAATTGTTTCGACGCCTATTCCCAAGACTTGTATGAAAGTGGAGTTCTGTCCAAAGAAAAGTTATGGCAAAAGGAAATTCCCAATCAGGCAAGTTCCTTATATTTTATCCTTGTTCATTTATAAGGAAATTACTTACAAGCTAATTCTCTCTATATTTAGTTACACTTGATAATACTAAGCTTTAAATATGGATAAAAATGACAAGTACACTTTATTGTTACGCATGAAAACCTACCTTGAATTTAGTTTTCATGAAAAAAATATTTAAATTTTCTATATTTTATATTCAATAAAATATTCAAGTAAATTGAATTTATTAACATTTAATAATAGTAATTATTTTACTAATAATTACTTATTAATTACTAAAGTTTACCAAAAGCCTTCGGTTCATTGAGTAGTTTATCTTGTTCATTATAATTAATTAGGTCTTGGATAGATAATAAATATACTTCTTATTTAAATGAGGTTATCTTAAATTTATATAAAAAATAATCTTATTTTAAGTCAAAAAAGTCTTTGAGACAAAGAGTAGTCTTTATTTTTTTCATTCATTTATTTTTGTCTATTTTTTTGATTAAAAGAAAATTTGTCACAAAATTTATTTCCTTTTAATTGAACTGAAGTTCAAATACAATAATTAAATACTATTTTATTACAAAAACTAATTCACAGTCTTTCTTAGTAAAGATGTAAACTAGCAATTAATTAGACATTTTGTTTGTCAAATATTTGGAAACAAATATGAATTTAATTAAAATTGATTGAAAGGTAAAACTAAATATAAAAATCATGTTTTTTAAATATCAGAGCATAACATTGTTAACATGCAAGACTAATTATTTAGCAAGTACATTTTTAGTGCACAACCAATGATGTGTAGTGTTTGCCAACTCTTCTTTATTTTCAAAGGTTTCCATCTATTTTGATAAAATTTTGCTTGATTCTTAATAATATTTATCAAGGAAATAAAATCTCCTTATTTGAAAATTTTAAGTAGAATTTCACCCAAAATATCCTAAAATTTATTATAAATTAAAGAATTATATTACGAAATATAATTTTAACTTATTTTTGTTAACAAATTTATTCTATATTTTAAAAGTTTTTATAATTAAGATTATTTTATATTAGAAATTAGTATAAATATATTAAAAACTATATATTTAAAGAAAAATGTATTTATTATATAATAAAAGAGATTAGAATTATATCTAATTTGGGAAATGAATGGTTAAGTTTGCAAAATAATCGTTTAATTAAATTCAATAAAATGTTATTTTCAATAGGATTCTTGAATTTTTGCTTGATTCATTTATAGAAATTATTTGATTCAAAAATATTTGAGCTGGCAACATTAGTTATGCTTTGATATTGATTCGTGATACGATTCAATTAATACTATTAATCATTTTCTTGTTTATATTATTGATTGACAACTTTCGGCAACTTGAGTATTGCAAAATATTACCTTGCTTTTATCATCCTGACAACAGTGATTATCAGATAAAATCAATTTTTAAAATGTATTAATTATAAAATAACTTAAAATTTAAGTTTTGATTAATTATTAAATTTGAATCACTTTTTCAATGACTTTAAGGAATCACTATTTGTGTCCTTTTATGTCAACCTTTTATGGCAATCATTTTCAGCAAAAGAATTAATTAAATTCATTGAATATGAGAGAAATGACTAAAATAAGAGAATACATTAAAAGAAATTATTTAAAAATTAACATTTTATGGCATTTTTTGGGAATCTGTTTATATGAAAACCATAAGATCTGTGAGTTATACTTTTCATACAAAACCGTCACTTCTATAAGTTATGGTAACTTCTCTGAGATCTCATTACCTGCGATGACTATTTGTATCGACAAAAAGTTTCTTCTGAAACAACAATATTGGAATCGATTCAAGAATATAACAATAAAAGATCCGATGGTTAAGACACAATTTATATAGTTTTTTAAATAACTTTACTATAAGACAACACTTCGATTACTATTACTCTTATGAAGAGAATAATTCTTAATTTTCAAGGATTTTCCTTAATTTGAAATTTCTTAGGTCAGATTATCCTTGCTAATTTTATCCTTTAAATAAGTTGAGTTTACTAAAATATTTTATTTTACCTAGCTGATCATCCTGAAGATTATATTTAAAAGACATAAATAAATATTAATTAACATTTTATTTGATTCTAAGTGATAGTTGTGTTCACTTTAATTCATATACAGTAAAAGCTGTGTGTTATGTGTCTGTCTGTTATGAATATCTGTGTCTTATGAACAAAAACTGATAGATTGGTTGATTTGCTATACCTTTTAATGGTAAATACTTTGCCTGTTATGAAGTTGTGTGTCTTGAATATCTGTATTTTATGAATAAATTTCAGCGCATTTAGGTCACAAAAATCTGTATGTTATGTATTTTACTTTAAAATCAGATACAAAACATCAAATATCGAGTTACTTATTATTGCATGTAAAAATAATAATTTATTTTTGTTTTTCTCATTTTTAAATTAAAAACATTCGTTAATTAAAATTAAATTAAGTAAATAAAATAACAAAAAAAAACTATCAATTGATTCAAAAATTAAATTTTTGGATAACATCAATCAAATATCCATTATATCGATTTAATCAGACAAAATTACTAATTAATAATGAGATTAATTATTAATAATATTTTATTATTATAGTAAAATAAATTAATATTAACTGATAGTAACCGATTTTAATGTTTAATCAAAAATTGTTTTTTTTTGCCTGCTATGAACATTGTGTGTTATGAACAAATTTCTCTGGCATCTGCCTATTTATAACAGACAGCTTTTACTGTAGTTAATGATTTTGATAAAATTAAAATTTAGATTTTTCATTTATGATTAAATTATCTTGATTTTTCAATGGATATTTATTTAATTTTGTTAAAATTGATTTTGAAATTGTAAATTAGATTTAAATGTGCTAAAATAAATTGATCTTAGCAAAATTTACAATTATTTTATGTAAATGTTACATTTTAAAAATAAATTTATTATTTATTTCTCATAAAGTCCCGGACAGAACTATGTAAGATCACTTAAACCCCAATAATACTTAAATGGATTAATGGATTTTTAAGCGATTTTCAAGAACATTATCCTGAATAGTTGCCTAATTTAAAAAACAAAAAAATTAAATTTGTATCTAGATTAAATTATTTTACTAGGTGATATATCAAAAATTGATATTTTAATAAATATTTTGATGAATATTTTTTTAACTTGTAACTTTCAATGTATACAATTATATTTTTATAATTAAGATAACAAATGAAAAATATTGTTGTGGTCACATTTCCTACACGACTAATTATTTTTTCAAGCCTTCAAAAAAAATTTTGTTATAAATTATTAATGTAATATATGAATTAGAGTTGAAACTTCACAAGGATATCGAATATCATATTGGTTTTTAAATGCTTTCGATGAATTTTAATTTTTTACATAAATTTTTAATAAATAGGCTAATTTATTTTATTTTCTTACTGAAAAAATTATTATCGAAATCTTAATAAAATTCTACCCTAATTTATGTATTACATTCATAATTTATAACAAAAGTTTTTTTGAAGGCTTGGCCAAAAATGTGGTCGTGGAAGTCATGTAATAAACACATTTTTAATTTGTTATCCTGATTATAAAATTATAATTGTGTACATTGAAAGTTAGAAATAAAAAAAACATTCATCCAAATATTTATTAGAATATTAATTTTTGGCATATCACCTATTAAAATAATTTTATCTAAGTACAAATTTATTTTTATTATTTTTTAAAAATTGGCAACTATTCAGGATCATTTTAATGAAAACCGCTTAAAAATCCATTAAGAGTAATTGTGGTTTAAGTGACCTTACATTGTTCTGTCTGCGACTTTATATAACACAAAGAATTTTTAAAAGACAAAATTTTTATGATTATATACAGTCATTATAATAACTACCGTAACCTGCTTTCACCTTGATAGCTTTCCAATAGATCTACCGATTTTCTAGCAGTTTTCACTAAAATCATCTTGGATAATGACAGTTTGTTAATTTATAATATGGAAAAATTTTGACCAAGATAAATATATTTTATTTGATGTTAAATCAAACAGTGAAATTTTTATGAAAATTATTGTTTATTTTTAAATAAATTGAAAATCTACCTATGAATTTAATTTTGATTATTAGAACTTTTTATTAAATAGTTGTTAGTTTTTGTTTATAGAAATTTTCAAATATTCAAATTATCTAGCTACATTTATTCAAATTTTTGATTTTTTCAATAGAATAAATAGATTTTTATTATTTAAGTGTTGAATTTATTTATGTTATCATAATAAACTTGAAAATAATCAAAATAAGGCTTTTTTAAAAAATTTAATCAATTTAATTTAATTTATCTTAGAAAATATTGTTTCATATTTGACAAAAATTTTAAAAATTTTAACTAGTTGTTTTAAATATTTGGTCAAAATTTTAACCACAAATAAACAGAACTTTAATATCATTTTCTTATGAAATAAACTAGGTAGATTTAAAATTATTTAATAATAAACAAAAATTTTCATAAAAATTTCATTTTTGATTTCACATCAAATAAATCATTTTTATCTTGGTCAAAATTTTTTCATATTATATTTTAAGAAACTACCGTTTTTCAAGATCATTTAATTGAAACCTGCTTGAAAATCGGTAGATCTATTGAATAGCTATCGAAGTTAAGGCAGGTTACGGTAGTTATTATAATGACTGTTTACATTAATTAAGATAAATTAACTTTTGTTTCGAATTCCGTTTCTACCTTTATTTTATAATACTTTTTTCTATATTATCAATAAATTATTTAGAATATGAATTGTTCTGGTTAAAAAAGAATGTCTGTAAACTCTAAATATTAACTTCTATATAGTGCAAATAATTTCAAAATATGTAAGGATATATTTGATTAATCAATTTGGGATAATGGAATCTAATTAAGAATTTTTATAGCAAAGATTTGTATACAAATATTTTTTGTATCGACCAGTTTTTAAATAAATGTTGTAATCGCATACTTTCATTAATATTAAATTATTTATAAAATTAATTATCCCTTTTTATTTTAAAACATTTAATTTTTACTTAAATGTATTTATATTCAAAATATACTTATATATGAAGGGTTAAAGGGGATCAGCCATCAGAAGTGGTCAACTATTAGAGGATAGATAATATTTTATTTATATTGCTATTTACATGCTTTTTTACTATTAATCGTCAATATGATTCATATGTTATGAGCAGGGATGGCAAAAGACCGAGGTCCAAGGGGGGGTATAATGGGGGGTATTTTGGTCCAAGCTAAGGGGGGGGGGTATAAGGGGGGTATTTTGAAAATGACCCAAAATTGCTTAAAAACACATAAAACATCAATTTTAAGGCTTT
>JAQFZM010001579.1:0-17525 GCA_034695785.1 Galumna obvia | reverse complement strand
GTTATAACAATTGTTTTGAGCAAGTTCATTTAACTTATTTATAAAATTCAAATTTGAAAAAACTTTATTTCTTTTATTAAAATTGTTGTAATAATTTGATTTTACAATCAATAAATTTATGTGATTTTATGGCATAGAATAAGTTTTTATAGTAATAACTCTATAAATGATTTACTTTCATTGAAGGACAACCACTAAAGACAAGTCCTTTAATATTACTTTTATTACAAAAACGAGTAAATTTCCATTTAATCTATTATTACAATCAATTCTTTACTAAAATTCATTCAAATACTAATCAAAACAAAATTCTTGGAATAATCTCTCAAATGATTTCACTTTCAAATGGTTTTCATTTACAATAAATTCCATAAAAAAGTATCAGAAAATTACCGCTAAATAACAACTCATTATATAATTAAAGTCATAAGACTTTTAAACTCAATTTCATATCTAAAGAAAAATATCAAATAAATTCGTGGACTCATATCAGAGGAAACAGATTTTATTCATTTTCTTTGATTACATAAACTCTTCTTTTAATTCAATACAATCTTATAATTTGAGACTCAAATTAAAGGCACTTATAGTCTGACTTTTGAAACAAATTAATAAACAAATACTTATCTTTTGATAACAACTTATTTCAATAATAATATTAATTATAATTAAATCTTTAAAATTAATTACAAATAAATGGAAAATAAAATATTCAGCAAAAATAGTGTCGAAGTTATCTCTCAAAAGATAAAAATAAAAAATTCATTGAATTGAATGTAATATAAATAAGTATTAAAATGGAAGTCAAATAAAAAATCGATGAATTGAAACAAAAACTGAATATTGTTTTCAAAAATAGTTTTCATTTTTTTATGGGAAATGTTTTTAAAACAAAATTGAGTTAAACTGCAAATAGTTTTCAGACTATATTATGAGTATATTTGAAATGAAGTTCACAATATTTGTTTTGATTCAGTGAACACTAAATATAGTAAATGAGACACTATTTTATGTCACTTTTACTACAAAAAAAGCATTTGTTTTCAGTATTTTATACGAAAACAAGACTTTGCCCTCAAAAATACGAAATTTCAAATATAATCACAATTTTATAGAAAAACTATTCTATAAAATATGAAACAAAATTGACTTTTATTTCAATTGACAATTATGTGAAGTATTTCCTCTTTAAGAAATCCTTTTGTTGTAAATATGCTTTCAGTCGACTCAATCCGTGTTCCTATTGTTGATCGACAAACAGTTTCACACAAATTAGTATAAATATAAGTTTCAAATCAAATCCTATTCCTTACCCAATATCCGAACTGAATCTTTGAGGTCCGGGCGTTGTTTATGGCCCATAACGTCCACAATATGTTAGAGGAAAGGGAGAAATAGTCGGCCTCTTTGATCAGTTGCTCTTCTGTTAGCTTCTGGTTTGCAAGTGATGGTAGTTTACGGGCTTTGTTTATGTATGCCCTCACGAATAGTCTCTTGTCGTCATCTGAGGGATACTCATTCATAAATGAGTAATAGTGAGGCCATTCGGGGTTCGAGTAATCAAACATTCGTTCGGCGAAATGGTTTCCCAAATCAAATCCGCGGTAATTATAGGCGCAATACTCGAAGTCAATGAAGACAATTGTGTCGCCAAACTTTTTAGTGGAAGAGTTTTCCGGGACCAGAATATTGCCCTCTTGGAGGTCATTGTGACAGAAGACTGCCGGCGAACCAACGCTTTGAAGAACTGGTTTCAACCATTTAATTTCGGATTCGAAGTCAAATGAACACAACTCCTCTTCAATTGGATTCGTTGGCCTCCTTTCAGACAAATCAGTGTTTGAGGGACTGCCAACTGTTTCGAGCCATTTGTTGAGAGTATCCCAAAGCCAAGTGGGCTCCTTATCTATCGGCACATTCAGTGAATGGACAGTCGCTAGTTTTGTGGCGATCGCTGACGCATAGAACGGATCTTTAAGTTCGCGGCAATACATGGCTCTGGCCTTAGGTTTCAATTATTGGTTACACAAAAGGAGAGAATAAAAAGAAAAACATAAAAAACTTCAATCGAATCAATAAAAACAGAAATATTTTGAAAAGTGAAGAGAAATTGAGAGGAATTCCTCACTTTTCTCACTACTTGAGTGTCAATCCTAAGCATTGGCCGCACATAACACACAAAGCAATGACTTTGGCCTACAATAGGATTGGGTTTGGGTTCCAGTTGTCAAATGGACGGTTCAATGAATCAGTGCCTTCACAGACACAAACACACTGTTGTGCTGTTTATTAACAGTCTGTCCCCAAACTTAGGGCAGACCATCCGTTACAGCAAACTGTCTATCATTTGTTCTGCAATTTTCACATTTCTTTAACAAATAATTCATTAGTGGTTTACTTACGGGAATGTATTCTTCAAGTCTTCCGCCGGGAAATATACCGTAAAGTTTAGGTCCTAGATTACGTTCAGCAAGCAACATTGTTATCACACAGTCTGTCACTTTTGTGTCGCTCCCATTTGTCTCCACAATCTGTCCGTTCTGTGCCTCAGACACTATCACAGAGTTGTCGCTCCTGTCGTGCAATTGTCCGTACATTCGGAGCAGTACTTGACTGGGCTCACCATTCAGTGGTGTGTGAGTCGCCGGAAGGGAACAATAGTACAGGAAATTACTCAGACCTCCACTAAATTAACGAAAACCACAGTTAGAATTGGGTAACAGTTATGTCAAATATGGCGGAACAAATGTTAACCTGATAGTCTTAAACACCATATCATTTGGTGATATTTTATTCCATTCGCCGCTCAGGTATTTCCTACAGATATTGAAAGCCTTGTCTCTCATTTGTAAAGGATTTGATTCACAAGTGATGGACATTTTCAAGCATTTTATGTTAAGAAAACGTTTGACTGATTTCCTCAAAAACACTGACTTTTTAATCATCAAAAGAGAGGACTGAGACATGCGCTCAGACTCTAGTGTCACATAAATGCCATTTCCTATTCATATTTGTGAGCCTATGCACACACTCTCCTCTACAATATATCAAAATTAGTGTTTGCGTCAGTTTTGTGTCGTATATTCATTGTAAACAAACGTAAAAAAGTTTAAAACTGAAAATTCAACAGAATTTTCAAAGAATACAACCCTTGCATAAAAGTTGAACCATGATGAGTTGACGATTACCTTAGTCTTTTGCAATAGACTTTTTTATTCAAATACCAATCCCTTTACAAACACTAAAACTCGAAAACTATTTCATATGAATATCATTTTCGTTAGAATTCTGGTAATACTCCAAACGACAGCCTCTTTCGAGATAATGACGTTTGTATTAATGGTGAGCTCACAACACATCTACACTCAAATATATGTCAATCGATAGGAAAAGTTATGTCACGTCCACCACATTCTTCGGTACAATTCTTCCCCCTTTGGATCCGATTGCATAACACGAGAAAGAATGACCACACATTGAATTTGGCCACAAAATAATGTGACCATGATCATGACTATGCCCTTTTCAAGTCAATGTACACATAATCCTGATTGAGAGCAGACTTTGAACCCTAAAAATAAACGAATCCATCATTTTATGATAAACACGAGTTGTTTATCTTCTGATAAACAAATTCTAGAAATGAAAAGAAGACTAAAATAATTCAAAACCAGGAAATGATTCAAAACTCAGTAAAATAGTTCGACACTAATTCAAACACTAGACTACAACCAATTTAGGGTAACCAATAGAATTCTAATGGAAAATTACCAAGTTCTTGTTTTTTTGTTACGAGTAGTCATGTCTCATGTGAGAGTACGGATTAAATTACACCTTGATTATTTATCTAATCTATACAATCATTTAATTAGAGAAATATTATTCTAAATATAGACTTTCATTTTTCAATACAAATAATAATTATATGATAATAATATACAATTAATGTGCAAATATAAACACTTTGTCTAACTAATAATATGTTACAAGAATATGCTCTGGCAACTTTTTTGGCCACTTAAGTAAATTCCTTCTAATTAGTGGTGAATTCCAATGAAATTCTATTATTAAAAGCAAATATTCTTTTATTGTTTCGGTTCACATATCGGCGCCACAAGTCTTGAATGTCTTGACTCTAATAAAATAGATAACAACATTCTCTCTCTCTCTCTCTCTCTCTCTCTCTCTCTCTCTCTCTCTCTCTCTCTCTCTCTCTCTCAACATTTATAAATAATTTATATGTAATAAAGTTATAAAATTTGGGGAAAAATTTTTAAAATAAATTAATTCCAAAGTCAGTGATCGGACGATAATTAAACTCTTAACTAACGGCTAATCAGTTGGAAATTTTCCACTCATTTATATAATGAGTTTCTCTCAAATATTATCAAATGTTTAGTCGAAATATATTTAATAAACTTTATTATTAAAGTCATATAATTTTTTTTTGTTAAATGAAATGAAAAAATCATTGATTAGTGATTCTGAGTTTCTCTTAATAATTGAAATTCATTGTCATTACTAACAAATATTTAACCTTAAATTCATTAATGAATTTTAATTAGTATTCAAAATAAATTTCCATATTATTGGTGACATGTTTTCTGCATAACTCGAATGACATGAATACCAGTTATTGACTTTGAATTGAAAACAAGTCATTAATTAGTAATTATTAATCATTGATTCAAAAGTATTGCAAAACTGTTTCACAAAACTTTTCCATTCATTAAATCAAAGAAATCTAATGAATTCCTACAAAAAATTGTGTGAAAAGACAAGATAAAGACACTTTCTATGAGAATTGAGTGCCATATGTATTGGCATATTCTGTGCGCCATTTGTTATCTACAGATGGCATTTGGTTAGCCAAAGAACCGTTCCTTTGCTTAAAACTCTTCATTTGTTCTGATATTATTGATATCCTTCCGTTCGGCTGTACTTTTATTCTTCTATTATCGATGAAAGAATTTCTTTCTAACCATTTCCTGTATGCTCCAGGTGCCTCTCCATACCAAGCGATGAACTGGTGATAACAGTCAAGAATGGATACTCCTAACCAAAGACCTAAAAGACCGCCAAAATAGCAGACAAATTCTACAAAGATCATATCTGGTTTGTGTTCATAAGTGACGTCTGGCATATCCTTTCTTTTGATTCTGACCATGGAGAAATTATCGTTGGCCTGTGCCTTTGGATATTCCTTTTCTCCTCTGGTGTAGAAGTAGTCTTCGTCATCCATTTCTTGTTCTCCTTTTCCGTCGATGTCTTCGTCCCAAAATAGTTGTCTCACTTCATATCGATAGTACTCTTCGTGGCAGTGATTTTTGCACTTCTGTTTTAGACGACACCCGTATTCTTCTTTAGTATATTCTAAAAGAAATGAATAACTCGAGACACAGACATCTTCTTTCTTATGTTCAAAGTTTGTACGATTGTCGTCACAGAACCTGACTTTTGAATCCCAGGCGTCGTCGGGCGGCCATTGAGTGACGCGTTCGCCCCGACTCTCCCTATAAGTGCAATTACATTTTTTCATATACTCTTGGTAACAGTTATCAATACACTGATAATTAGACTTAAATGGCTTCCAATATCCCTCCTCTTCATAGTGTCGACAATCTGTATGGTAGGGCTTATTTAACAAAATAGAGTTAGTCTGTGCGAAATTCATCTCATAATTAGTTCCCGGCTTAATAGTTGCCCTGTCCAATGAAACTGTTCCATAAATGGCTTTGGGATACGTAATAATGGAGGCCAACTCTGGATGTCCTTCTGGATTGTCGGGGTTAAACTGAAGCTCATCATAAACAAATTCGTTATTATAATATCCTCTGTAATGGATGTGAAAATTAGCTAATATTCCCATTTGCACTTCAATCCGATACCATTGATTAGGTCTGACCCAATCTATTGTCTTATAGTCTCGTCGGTTCACTTGAGAGAAGAACGTCCAACAAATACCGACTCCGTGTGCCGTATGATAGACCGGTTGTGATATATTGTAACAGTCGGGCATTGATTGGTTGTGTTGTTTATGCCACTCCGGTTTGCGAATCATTTTACAATCCATAATGGATTGCGGGTCAATCATCAGACCAAACCATTCGTCAACATTTGACTCATTGTATGCCTTTTCCTTCCATTTGCGGAGAACTTTAATGATGTTATGCTCTTCCGTTACATTTTTTTCTTTAAGCTCTTTCTCTATTTGTGGATATCTGTCCATGAGCTTTTTCCTTGACACTTGATAAGCTGGGTCCGTACAAATAGTGACTCCGGGCAGATCTACATATTCCGGTTTTATCATTTCCACTTTCACTATAGTATCGAAGATAAGGTAAGTGTCCAGAAGTTTATCGGTTTGAAATGCGAGCGCCCAAAAACTTAAAAACATAACCCAATGACGGAATTTAATACTCTTGAAAACAAAAACAGTGAACTCCTTGGTCAGCTTCCATCTCAAATGGCCAGGCAGTTCCCAAAAGGTGGGCAAATCACTACCATGGTAATTCTTTTTAAAGATCTCCATTATTTAAACGACAATTTTTTGGTGAAAAATATCAATCATTTAATTGATTGATGTGTTTCTGAAAAAATGCATTCATTTAAAACATGGGCTCAAATTTAAAAGTGAGTGAATTGAGGCCTCAATTAAATGGATTTCTATTTCTTCTAAAAGACTATTATCTGACATTAAATTAAATAAATTTAAATATTTTTCGATCAATTTTTATGGTAAGAGACTATTAGACAAAATTAATCATAACATTGGAAGTGTCGAGTAGTGATGGGACGGAATATAATAAATTGATTCTTTGACTCTTAGCTTATTTACTGTAGAAATTAAACAATATTTTATCGATTGAACCCGAAGTGAGTCAGTTGTGAGTGAGTTGTGAGTCAGTCATTTATATTTGTATTCGTTTTATTCATTTTTCTCAAAGAATTCATATTTTATTAAAATATCTTTCAATTCATTATATAATTTAATTAACGATTCATTTGAGAGTTTCACTAAAACCTAATTCAGATCAAACTTTTAAGAATAAATAAATTGCTTTTGCATATAAAAAAGTGTCTAAAAGCCTAACTAACACATTGTTAGCATGATGAAAAGTAATCTTGCAAATATTAAGTTTATTTTCTTTTATTAGACATAAAATAATTAAATTATGAAAATTTAATTACAATTGGATTTAATGAAAGTGTTATTAGATTACATTATATAACCATGCACAAATGAGATTCTACAACACTCATTCAACTAGATAATTTCATTTTGAAAACATAAATGTGAAATTGATGATGGCACTCTTGCCAAGTTATATTTGTTGGCGGCAAAAGTGTTAAAGTAATACAAGAATTTCATTGATTTTATTCTTGTTTTCTTTTGTTGCCCTAAAACACGAATTAATGCCGGGATATAATATATAGTATCTAGAATAATTTAATTTCTAAACAAATGGAAATGTGCATGATAACTTATGGTAATTTCATGAACAATCCAAATGTAATTTACTAGTTTATGATTTACTAGTAGTAGTTATTGCATAGTTGTGCTCCAAATACAACGTATAATAAACTATTAAGTAATGAGAGTTGTTTATCATAAGTGTGGTCACATAAATAAAGTGAGCTTGATAAATTTAGGTAAACTAATCTGTTTATTACTTGAATTATATCTTTAATTATATTATTTTCTGCAATCATTTACTCAAGAGTTTGATGTATATTATCGACAAACATATCGACAATTAATTACTTATTTAGCAATAATTCAGATATAAAACAGACTTTTCCGCACAGAATAAAAAACACAGAATAAGATCTATATTTAGTTCTATGAAGTGCTTAATCGTAAAAAATCAGTTTGAGTTCAGAGGTTTGTTTGTTGAAAAATTATAGATAATTATCAATTATAAGAGCTATTCTGTTCCTATGGAGAGCCATTCCATTGGTAACTACAATTAAACTTGGACAATAAATTGTTAAATTGCTCTATCAACATTTTTTATCACTAAGGAATGGCGACATGAGTTCAGCAATTATTTGGTTTAAGATATTCCCAGAGTTTTGTTTAGATAACTTCAAAGTAAATAACTTTCAAATAAATATTTGTTATAATTTTGAGCTAAATTTGGAGTCATAGGTCTGATAAGGAGTACAGACTCTGAGTCTGACATCATTGCAAAGAACAACAATTGTTTTGTTTTCAATCAGCGAAACTCATTTAACGTAATGGCAATCAAGAGATAGATTTGGAGTCAATCTTAGAATTATTAAAATGTTGTTTCAATTTGTGTCAGAAAACTAATCGCCAAAACGGGAATTACAATCAGAGGATGCGGTACTCTCTCCTAACCATTGACTCATTGGGAACAACATTTATGAGTATATGTGTTCTCAACTAAAATCTCTATTAAGACATTGATTGTGACATACAAGCGATCAATACTTAAATTCTCGTATATCTCTACAATCAATGGCTTCTCATCGCACAGTCATTGCTTTTATTCTTTGGTCTCTTCCGTTGCCTTTTGTTTCATTTTGTTGTTGACGTAAAAGTTTAGTTAATTATTTTTCTTTCTCTGTTTTATGCCTTTCAGTCTTCTATCCATTCGATTCATTCTCACAAACATTTGATAGCAAATCACTGCACAACAGTTAGTATTAGTGCACAGACTGTTCACTTAAATAGGCACTGAATGGACACTGACTGGTCTGCCATCACTCAAAAACTACTGAATCGCTATTAAACTCAATTTAAAACATCGTTTAGTTTTGGAGAACATTAGAAAAAAATAGACTATTATTTAGAAAACTATGTTTTAAATGAGTTTAAGCACAGAATTAACTCTATATTTAAGCCAATTTATAAATTACCTTTTCTTTTGTCTTATTTAAAGACTATTTGTTTGGGATTTCCTAATTACCTTTGCTTATAACAAGTTCCTTTTTAACATTCTAATTGAGCTTATTTTTGGAGAACAAATAAATGAAAGTCTCTGAAGAAAATCCAATCAATTATTTTTTGATATAATTTTCAGATAAAAACCATCGTAAAAGACAAACAATATATCAAAGGGTGAATGGGTTTATTGTGTAAATCACTGTAAATCACCTTGTTTGTTACTTTTTATTATCTTTAATATCAAATATAATGTCAGAAAAAGTTATTATTTGCCAAATATTCGGATATTTTACGTAAAAAATATTTATATTTATATTAATATAAATATCAGATAAATCAGATTTTTTGCCAAATTTGTCGTAAAATAACATTTTGTGAACGAAAAATGTTATAATAGAATAATGTTCTGTAAATGTAATCTTGAATTATGATTGATTGATGAGCCCTTTCCTTATGTGAATAATTTTATGGCTAAAAGAACTCTTAGCTATTCTTCCACTTCTTGTGTCTCATCGTTTGTCGAGACTAATGTCGCTCTCAAATAACCCCTAAGACAGAGACGATGTTTTTGACAAAAGATTATAACTCGAGAGCACAGATTCGTCTACACTCTCTCTGGAGACTGATGTGATGCTGTGCTCACATCACACTATTCGCACTGAAATTTTACTTAATATTCAGTTTTCAAGTATTAAACGAACTCTTCTTATATTAATTCGTTGAACGCAAACAACACTAAAAGTATCGAAAAGTAGTTTTGACTTAAGAATCACTTTTGCCTTATATTAGAGAACAAGTGTTTAGTGTAGACCACTTTCATTATCATAGAAACGGCCATCCATTAGATGTCATTCACTCATTCGGTCTCCACTTTTGGACTTAAGTCATTAAAAATTGTTATTCAGTACTCGACTTCCATCTCTTAGTTCCGGTGCTGAGCTTTATAATTAACCATGTATAATTAATTTTAATGTCTTATTTTATTTTATTCTACATTTTCTCTAAAAATCAAAAGAAGTTCTGAAGAAAAGCTTTGATTAAAATCTTTTATATTCGAACCGCGGATTATATATCTTTTCAAAAGAATTTTTGTTTCTCTTAGAATCAAATAAAACAAAAAAGCATTTTGGCTTAATTCAAATGTCCTAGATCAAAGTATGAATTCTATGCATACAATTATTACTCAGTACTAAATTGATCTTGGACTTCCTGGTGCTTTTCAAGCAATTCTTCTGATCTATTCATCAAAATTTCCATAAATCTAATAAAAAGTTAATTTCTTTGAAATATCAAAATATGATTTATTGCTTAGATTTGTGACTATCAATGCTTTTTTTTACTCCAATGACAGCACAGAATAGACATCGAAATAATCGTTTTGAATGGATTTGTTTGCAGTCGAGTGAATACTAACTGAATATTAATTAATATTTCGTTCCGGAGTTCTGAATATAAAACAATAATTAATCAAATGTTTTATATAATGAAAACTAAGAAAACATCGGATTTGAAAAATAGCCAAACATTTGGACCAAACTTTTGAAACATAATTTTGAGAATCATAGGTGAGTGCACAGCATTGAACATATACCAGGACATTTTGCCAATGGGTAACAAATTTTAATTAATAACTATTATATTAAATTATTTTTCAAAGAATCATAAATCATCGAAAAACAGGAATTGTATGGTTACTCATTTTGAAAACTTAACTTTTGCTCTTATAAATAAGAATGAGCTTGCTCAATGTTCACAACTAAAACATACATTTCATGTCTTAATTTATTACTAAAATTAATAAAACAAAAATTTTTTGAAAACAAATGGAATTCAATTCTCTTTGTTTTACATGAAATGAAATGCATTTGTGGAGACCCCCATTAAACCTCTTCCGCATCTCTGACTATAGTTTCAAAAGTAAAAGATTTACATTTTCCAAATCATATGCGCTAAAAGCGAGAGAGAGAGAGAGAGAGAGAGAGAGAGAGAGAGAGAGAGAGAGAGAGAAGCCATAAGCAAATGGCTCATCCCTTCCACTACCGAAGGAATAAACATAAAATAAAATGATTTTATCAATCAAAGGAAAGAGAAAGGATTTCTTTCTTGAAATAAATATGAGTTTTGGCTTCAGATTTATTTTGTTCTCATCAGTTGTGCTGTTGTTGTGCCGTTCAATTCCTATTGTAGTCTTTTGTTGGGACCGACAAATCAAATGCTGTATTCATTTGCCGACAAAAGACTTATAGAGTGAAGAGAAAATATTCTTTATTTTATTGTTTTTATACATCCATTGATTTGTTTGCAATTTAATGAACACAAATAAGAGTGCATTTCATCGATGCGTAAACTTTGGCTTCTCTTCTATTCATTAATAATTGAAATTGAATTTTTTTTTCTTGAGCTCTACTTTCACTACCCGTTCCCATAGAATAGGAATTCTCTATAAATTTATCCGAAGAGTATTTTGCATAAAATGAATCGAGAAATCACTGAATAATAAATTGGTTTTATTCATATAATTATTTTTAAACTCAAAAGAATAACTTTTGACTCATTTTATTAATAGAATTTAAAACAGAATATTTGCCGAAACTTTTCCACAAAAGAAAAGAAAAGAAAAGTTCAAACACTAATTGATTGAATAGTTTTTAGTCGAAGCAATAAAAAGCAATCTTTCATTTAATCAATTGGATGGTCGTATAGCCATCCCATTGAAACACTCCTTTCTCTACTAACTATTGATAACTATTTTTTTCTGGTATTTGAATTCCATATGTTTTTCTTCGACATTTGATGAATACTTTTTATATTATACTTTCAGTTCTGTTGTTTTGTCTCATTTCTCAAAATCCTAAGTTGAGTCAAATCACATCCACTAATAGTTTACGGATTTGTGAACTGATTGCAAGAGTAGACCCAAAATGAATGAATCACTGAATAACAGGAATGAAATACGAGTTTCTTTATTATTGATCGCAAGAAATATAAGTTAGAAAAGCATTCATTTTATATAACAGTCCACTATTTATGGCACAAAATATTATACCCATATCTCAAATATAGCACAACTTATCAATAGGAAAGTCACTCTTTTTTTCATAACTCTATTGATATCAAAAGTCGTGAATTGACTTTTGATTAACAGATTTAGGAACACTTTGGGGAAAAAGTGACCAAGATCAAACTAATATCTTCTATATATCATTAAAATTGTCTCTGACTTCAATGTAGTCCCGGTTTTACGTAATAGAGATCTATCGACTCTTATTTGAATAAACCGTAAGTAAACTGTTTTGGTCTTCTATTTTGACAGTGATTTATGCAAACCATTTGACACATTTCAGGTCAGAATCACATTTATCTTATTTACTGATTATATTCACAAATCCCTCTAAAAGTCAAATAAATTCCTGGAATTCGATAAGACTTATCACTTCTATCACTAAATTTCTATAATTAGAATCATAGGAGAGAGAGAGAGAGAGAGAGAGAGAGAGAGAGAGAGAGCGAGAGAGAGAGATTTTCATACTTCTGACCTAATTTTATATATATATTTTCTTCTATTTATGTAATGAATTTATAAATGAAAACCATATGTATTTAAATGTATTTCAACGATCAAATATCTTTTCTATAATGAATACACTCTTGAACAGTGTTCGAGCATTTATCTAAAATGCTATGATTTTTAATTACTTCTAAACTAATTAATAAGAAATAATTCTGCTTGTTAACTAATGTGTGAGTTTCATTAATTTCTTTATTCTTTAACATAGAGGTTTAAGTTTTAACTATTTTAGCTTGCTTATATTCACCATGATTGTATTTCTAGAGTAAAAATAAGGTAATTTAATTTCCTGTGAATTATGTTTTATTACATGTTTTTAATACATTTTTAGTTGAATTTATTGATTCATTTTTTTCAATTAATTAAATGTAAAATTATTTTCAAATAAAAAAAATAGTACTAAACAACTGTTTTGTGAGAGCATATGACTTGTGTTGCGCTCAGGTATTAAATTTTGGTTATTTCTTGCACTTGAGTTTCGTTGAGTCTCATGTGTTTAAAGTACTTCTCTTTTAATAACTTTTTTCTTTGATATCATTTATTAATTAAAATTTCATTATTTTTAAAGTGATTTTCAGTTTTAAACTTAAGAAATGTTTTATTTTGTAATTAATTATTGAGTTTTTGTTCAAAAAAAAGTTTAAAAATTGTGTTAAAGAACACACTTTTGAGTAATTATTACCAATTTTTCATTTGCAGGATAACAAATCCCGGGTAAAATCATTTTATCATGTTTAGTTTTGATTTTATTCAGGTTTTTATTGTCAAGATTTTAACTAATCTATATTTTTTCACCTGTTTATTGGATATTTTTCTGATTTATTTTTTTTACCAGGATATATTATTTATGATATTTATCATGATAATCATGAACTAGTTTAGCTATGATTAATTGATCCTGGTTAAAAAATTAATTTTAATAAATGATCAATGCAAGTATGTTTTTAGATGATATATTTGAACTTGCACAAATAATAAGAAATCAATAAGTTTTTAATTTTAGGTCTTGGTTATGTACATGCACGTATTGATCTTGGTTATTTTTATCATTTCATATTTACATTATTAAATTAAAAATAATTTATTATATATTTATTGTTGTTTTATAAAAATCTTTCTTTTATTTCATTAATGGTCTTTAGAAGAACAGAATATAAATAAATATTAGAGCACACCATATATTTGTGCCTTACTCAAATTATAAAGATTTTTAGCTTCTAATGATTGTACAGTAATTTTGTGGCCTATTTTTAGTTAGATTTATATATATTTTTATTATTATATTGTTTTTGTTTGAATATTTATTTTAGATATAAAAACATAATATCTTTTGATTTGCACAGAATTGATAGGTTGTGCCAAATGGCTGATGAAAGTAAACACATCCACTATTATTATAACATTGGATGCAAATGGAGATACAAGCAAATGAGATGTAAACTTAACCAGTACAGCTCAAAACAAAATTGTATGTCAAATTTTTTTCATTTTCTTTCAAATGAATATCACATTTTCTCCCTATTTATCACTTTTTATCATTTTTTTTTTGTTTTTTCTTCTTAAAATTAATTTAATAAAAATTAACTTCTAAAAGTGATCTAGACAAAAACTTAGAAAACTTACTTTAATTAAATTAAAACTTATCTAAACATTATTTACAGTATGAGTTCATTTTTAGCCACTAATAAAACATATGATTTTTAGTTAATAGAAAATATAATAGAATAGGAAAGGCTTTACATTAACAGTTGTTAAAAATTATCTTGCTCATTTAAGTTTATTCACTAAAATATGTGCGAAATATTAGATATCTATGTTATTTGATACGAGCAAAATTACTAAAATAATGTTTATATGATAGCATCAAAACTACGCGAGACTTTAGACCGAAGATGTAAATCGATTTCACATAAAAATGATTTTTCAAGTTTTGACTTAAATAATGATATCAATACGACTTCAAAAGGTATACATTTCGTCTTTCTATGTGATTAGCAAATTGTTATTATCAAGGTATATTCACTAAAAACAAATTGCTTGCTTATTAAATTCCTTATGTATGACTGTGCATAAATAATCATGCTTAATTAATTTTCCAGACAGATAAAAATTCCAGACAAGGAAAATCTGTTCTGGAATAATTATCTAGAATATTTAATAGAATATATTCTTGCATAAGTTTAGTAGAGTGCCTTCTTATAGTGATTTTAAAAATAAATTTATAGCAAGATATTTTCATTAAAAATTAATGTAAATACTGTTAATTATCTCTCAATAAAATAAAGGATAAAATGAGAACAAAATTCATTTACAGTTCATTTTTATAGCGACTCATAACTGAATAATCGTTTCTTATTATTATTTAATAGTTTTAATGATTAGATTATTTCCAATTCAATGATTGACCTTATCGTCTATGATATCAAAGTTCAGTTTAGGCTTCGAACGAATTACAACTAAACAATAATTGAGCCATACTTTCATTAATCACATATTTTTATGGCTTTTTTCTTAGATATCTATTAGATGTTACCTTGGTGATATTTAAATATGTGCTAGAATATGTAGCAAAAAATATATTGATACTAATAATAAACTACCATGATTATTTCTGGGAGTTTGTTATTTTTTTTGTATATTTATATCTATAATGTATTAATTTCACCAAGGTAACGCTAAAATTAAATAAACATGCTTGCTCTACAAAGAAAAATAAGAAAGTAGCAATTAAACTAGGTCAATTTTTTTCTTTAGATGAACTAGATCATATCACGAATATACCTTGATCAATAATAAAGTTTAATTTTTAATGTAATATTTGCATGATGAAAAAGAAATTAATTATTTTGTTGTTCTCTTGGAATACATAATTAATTCTATAAACAATTGTCCTTGAAAAGAATCTATATCATTTGAAAAATAATCTAGTCAACTAATATGACCTTGTTACAATTTATAGGTGACACCTATTGTTGTGATTTCGTCAGTTGTCAGAAGATATATAAGTCATGGTTTCAGTTACAAAGACATCGATCTCTTCATTATAGCAAAGGAGAGAGTAAGTGTTCTTAATATAACCTTGCTAAATACAATAATAAACTAAAATCAATAAAGAGAACATTCACACAGTTGTGAATTATCTAGCAAGAATCAATATTTCTTTTATTTATTTATATTATAACAACTTTACTGCATAACTTTAATTGATACTAGCTAATTTATAGTTTTGTTGAACTTATTTTTATTTTGCTTTAACACTATTATTATCAAGTTATTATTTAAAGCTATTGATTAATATGATCATGTTCATTTTTCAAAGCAGACAAACCATACTTCTGTGATTGGAGTGGATGTAGGAATCAATTCAAAAAACTAAAGAACTTAATAATTCATAGACGCCTTCACACCGGTATGTATACTACCTGTGCTTATATCACAAATGGCCAAAAGGGGTGTTAGAGGGGGACTAAAATATCTGGAAATACAAAAAATAGTCTAAAATAACATTTTTAGCCCATTTTTGAAAAAAACACCCCTTCTTGGCCATCCTTTACTTATTTAATGCTCTTTTGAATTAATCTCTAATTGAAAATGTTCTAGGTGAACGCCCATTTAAGTGTGACTTCGAGAACTGTAATAAGGGGTTCCGGGCCGCCCACTCCTTGTCTTCTCACAGAAGAACTCATAAAGAAAATTATGTTAAGATTAGTAAATATCAGAAGAAATAGTGTTAAACAACTTTTAATTAAATAGCAATAATCTATTTAAATTTATTTTTGTTTTTCTCTTTAACTAATGAGCAATTCTAAAGTCAATTATAACCACCTTGTTAACCTCTAAAACCTAGTTCATAAAGATATTTTCTGAAGTCTCTGCTATTTTTAATTAACGGTTAAATATTTTTCAACCAAGTCAATTTTTGTCATTTTTGCACCTTTTTATTCATGTAATAATTATTTGCTCAAGTTATTTTATCAAAGTAGCTTGCCAATTTTATTGTTCATGTAAAAATTTAAATATCAAAAAAATATTATTTAAAATAAACACATATTGCTTGATCTCGGTATAAGCATGCTCATTTTTAATTCTAAAAATAGTTACTTATTTATTTGAATCGTGGTGAAATTTCTTTTTTCTAAAAAGGTTTATTGACATTTTAAGTGTTGTCTTGTGATAATGAATAGTTTGAACAAGCACATATTGGATTTTAAACACAAGATTAGTGACGCACAGAATATTCTAAAAGTTCAAAGAGTGGCTTAAGTTCGTTGACTTTATTCTTAATCCGAACAAAGTTTGGCATACATTCAATGAAAAAAAAATAAGTTTATGAAATACTTTCACATTTACTAATGTTTTGAATGTCATTAACTGATTGCACTTAAATAACATTTTTTTACTGTTCATTATCGGCACAGAATTCAATGCCAGCCCTCACTAATCAGTGATTTGTAGTAAAAAATAAATTCTTTTTTTTCAACACTTTATGTGAATGGCATTGAATTTGTTTTTTATTGATAGTTATCTCTCTATTCTTCGTTACAGTGAACTCACTTTATGTCTAAAGTTTTAAATATATTATTCTCGAATACGTGTCTTGGTAATATAGTTTTAATGAATGTTTTTCACTAGAACAAATAAAACTTTATTTGTATAGAGATTTTACTATGTATTTGTATCCAATGTTAATGTACTTGCTCATTTTAATATTTTATTATCTGTTTAAATAAATTTTGGAAATTTATGTTAATCTCAAAAAATTTGTTAATAATTTAATATCTCTCATGAGATTAATTAAATCAACTTGGTTAGTCCTAAAAAAAGAACATGAAAATTGTTTGCTATAAATACTATTATTTGTAACTTGATAACAGTTTTTGTCTAAATATCTAAATGATCCCTGTTGTTTCTAATATTAAAAGAACATTTTCAAAAAAAATTAGTCTTGCTAAAATTTCAAATAAATATAAGGTTGAGGACATAACTATGGTAAGTCACTTAAACCTAGATAGTTTTTGAATGGCTTGATAGATTTTAAAGCGG